>BJFM01001737.1:276728-308889 GCA_016586285.1 Arothron firmamentum
GTGTGTGTGTGTGTGTGTGTGTGTGTGTGTGTGTGTGTGTGTGTGTGTGTGTGTGTTTGTTTGTTTGGAGCTCAGTTAAGTCACAAATTTGCTCCTATAAAAAGAAACTTGGACATCAGCCTGCAGCTCCACCAACATCACACCTATCTAACCACTTGCAGGTTCAACAGAAAAAACTGAACTTTGTCTTTTTTTCTTCCTCGCAGGCTTTCCTTCTACTCAGGCCACTCCTCTTTTTCCATGTACTGCATGCTTTTTCTGGCTGTAAGTACCATTGTGTGTTGCATATTTACTATCAGTGGGTAACATGGGAACATTCTTGAGATTCACACAGTTCCTTCCAGTTTTTCATGACAAGAATAAATGTAAATCAGAGAACTTTGTATTGATAACATAACATTAAACATCTTAAATCAGGTCTCATCATTAGAAAGTGCATCCTAATGTCCGGTGCTCTCGACTTAAATAATAAAACTGTTAGCAGCCAGTTAGCTTAGCATTAATGACAGCAGGAAGGCAGTTCTTAAGTTCTTAGTGGCGAGTTAGTTTCAGATGAACCAGCTCTGGAGGGGCAGCTGGGCAGACCTCAGCTGTCTGCAGTGTCTGAAATGTGCAGCATCACTGGTGACTCTGCACAGCGTAGAAGCAGCAGCAGGTACAGATGGATGCAGGCCAAAGTCCTGGCGCCAGTATAGATCTCAGTCTTCCTCCAGAAGGAACCTTCTGAACTCTGTGGTGAGGCTAAAACCGTTTGTACTCCTCAGCTCTACCTGCAGGCTCGTCTGCAGGCCCACTGGGCTCGGCTGCTCAGACCCACAATCCAGTTCTTCCTGATCGCCGCATCAGTTTACACAGGATTGTCCAGGGTGTCGGATTATAAACACCACTGGAGCGACGTGCTGATGGGGCTCCTGCAGGGCGCCCTCATGGCTCTGCTGGTGGTAAATCCCTTCAAGCTTCTGTTGAATTTCAGCGGAAACCAACAGAAATGGAGCAATGATTCTAAAAAAAACTTGTGTTTTTCATTCACTCTGCAGGTTTTCTTTGTGTCCGACTTTTTCAAGCCACGCGTGGATCTTTGCAAAAAGGTGGACGTCCCACACGCGACCCTGCAGGAGTCTCCCACCAACGGAAACCACTTCGAGTCCCAGTTAAGCTAATGCAGGTGGAGGACGACCTCCGTGCCCCTCCGGCCTTCCACCCCCAGGGTTCCCTGCGTGAACTAACGCCATACGTGATTTAAGGAAGCTCCTGGCCGACCCTGCGTCCCTGTGATGAAGCTCCGCCTCAGGCTCAGATTTTTTAGCTTTTTTTTCCCTTATTTTCAAAGATAATTTACCGTCTCTGTCCGGCAACCGTCCTCCCAGACTGAGACAGATGTAGGGTGGAGGAGTGATGCGTTTAAGTCTACTGAGGCGGTGGGAAGACTTGACTGCATGCGCCCACTAAAGGGTCTGCCCACGGCCGTGAGGGAGAGATGGGAGGCTTGGAAACCTGTGAATGTAACCTGGCTTTGTGCTTGTGCCCCCTGACCTGGGGTCAGCTGCTTGTTGTGATTTAGGGTCAGTTTTCAGTTCTCTGCTGCCTTAAGTCCAGTTTTAACTTCAGGGCTATTTATAAAAGAGGAATGTTTGCTTCACGCTGACGAGCCGCTGACTCCAGGTCAGCGCCGTCTGGCTCTGACGCGCACGCTGAAGAGCAGCCGGTCCTTTACGTCCTGCTTCCGTTTACGTGCTGCCTTTGCTGGACGTCTGCTGCTGTTCACGGCTCCCTGTGTGTGTATATACGACTATAAACAGACCACAGCGTAACTTTGTATAATCTGTATGTACAAACGAATCACAACCAACTTTTATTAAAAACAAAAAAAAAAAGAAAATATGTACAAATGTTTCAAATAATCCATTTTACTGCACACACTATAACAAACATGACATGAGTGTCGCAACATGAAAGCATGGCTGTTTCAGACTACAACACTGCTATAATGAAAAATAAAAGCATCAGTGTTCAGTTTCTGACCACAACGTGGATTTGCTTTCTTTAAATTATACTGAAAAGTAAAAAAAACAAAAAACTTCTGAATGTTGAGAGTTGAAGCTCTACAGGTAGAGACTGGCCGCAAATACGATGTCTCTCTTGATCTTGGTTATTCCTGGGAGGCAGAAATGCAGAATTAGCATCACGTTAGAATTATTCAGTTACAATTTATAAAGTCAGAAAAATGAATTCATTGATCTTAAAGTTTTCTTTGTACTCCACTGTAAACATGGCTGGTACATAATCTGGTCTCCGTCCTGCATTACAGGCCAGTGAAACCCCCAGTGTGTTTGTGTTTGAGCTCTAATATTTCCAATCGTGAGATAAACCATCATACGTGTCGGTGAGACCACCGTCTCACAGGTGAGCTAATGTGGATTCTGGCATTCGCTCCTGTTTGAGCAACTCTGGAGTGTCTGTGGGTCTGATGCAACCAGATTTCAGAATCGAGGCTTTTATCAGAGCGGCTCCAAACACCAGGAGAGCGCGAGGCTCTGCCAAACCCCCCCAGACCTCAGAGCACCTCCAGGTTCCAGGCAGACGTGAGCCATTGATGTCTGAAACTGCAGCTGGGAACATCTGCAGCAATCCTGGTCTCAACAGCCCGACTGAATGTTCTCACCTTCGGCAAACTTGTTCTCCAGTTCCGTGTTGCCGATGGCCTTGGCTGCGGAGCACATCTGCCGCAGCACCTCCTCCAGACGCCGCATGCAGCGGATGATGCTCCCTGCAAGAGACACACACACACAAACACACACTTTAATATCTGTGTGTTTAGTCTAAGAACGGATCATCACAGCAGCAGATTCAGCTCAATCTCTCCCTCCCCCTCAATCCTCCCTCCTGTGAAATTAATCTTTTGAGGCAGAAACAAAGAGGATATCAGTGATGGACTTGAGGAATTTCGAAAACTCCCTCCAGTTTCACAACTCTGACGTCGTGGTTTGTGCCGACGCACAGCATTTTAAACAATGAGGTCAGCGCAGGGAGTCGCAGATAAACACAGTCACGACGGAAGGTTTGAACAACCTGAACAAACCGTGAGCCAGGAGCTGGAAAGGCACCTTAAAGCTTTAAAACCACTTCATGGGTTCGCAGTAAATCTAAAACAGCACACGCACGCACGCACGCACGCACGTCGCAATGGACAGAAGGTGCTGGAAAGGGAAGAGCAGCAGGCTGACATTTCCCACTGGCTCTGTGCTAAGCTAATTAGCGCCGAGGGGAACTTCCGGTCTACCTTCAAAAACATCCGTCATCTTGCAGATCTGTGCGAACGTGGAGCCGTTGGCCCAGGCGTAAACCACGTCCATCAGGTGAGGCTTGAACTGGTTCAAGTACGTTTCCTCGTCCACGTCCAGCTTGGCGTCTGCGGAGACTTTGGCGATGCGCTTCGCACACTCCTGAATACGACAAAAACAAACAAACAAAATAAAGGCCCCGCGCTTACAGGCAGTTCTGGAGCGGAACGCCCTCCTCCGCCGCGCTTCCACCGTCTCACCTGCATCTGTCTGAGCGGAGCAGCCAGCTGTTCGGTCAGTTTGGGCATTTCGCTGGCCTGGCGGTGACAAAACAAACAAGGTGGCGGCTGTCAACAGCTGTGACTCATCCACACGCGGCTCTCAGCTCATTTACAGGCAAACAAAAGAAGTGCGTTGGCCTGGACAAGCACTCATCCACCTCAGGGTTGGTGCTTTTGGTGCGGCATGGACGGGACTGGGAGAACCGGAACGGTCTGTTTCTGTCGCCATTGTGAGTGGATTGGGAGCCTTTGTCAGGTTGTTTGGAGGGTTAAGGGAGCGGGGCGGTGTGCGTGCACTTACGTTTTCCTGGAAGACGAAGCAGGACAGCAGGGCGGTGGCCTGCTCCACCGTCAGGTCGTTGAAGAGGCCGTTGAAGATCATCTCTGTCAGCAGGAGCTCGTCGCCGCTGGAGACGCAAACACGCCGCGTTACCGACTGATAAACCAGTTTGGATTTAACGTCCCAGGGTGAGTAGAGGGGACCTCCCGCCACCCTGCCTACCTGCTGATTTCACAGGCCACCCGTCCTTTCATCTCGATGACATCGGAGGGGCTGGCGAATCCCAGACGCCTCAGAACTCTCTTCCTGCACTTCAGCTGGTCCATCTGCAGGACGGTTTGGGCTTTCTTCAGCTCCCGCTTGGCTGCTCGGATATCTGCTCCAAACTAGAACGCAAACAAGCACAGAAAAGGCGATGTGGTGCAACGCTGCCATCGTTCAGCGGCAGGTGAAAACACATCGAATCTATTTTGACCTTGAACCATCACCACAAGGACTGAAAGGTGCTTGGGAGGGCGCGGCAGCGCTCACGCGCCCGCTTCAACATAAAACGAGATGAGCGGAACGTCAGCCAGAAGAACGAGATTAGGGATTAACGTTGTGGAAAAGAGATTAGAGAAGTGCAAACAGAGGCACAGGTGAGCCAGGCGGTTCACCTGGTTAACTGAATGAGCCCAGCGCTTCGCTCGCCAGAGGCTTCGCGAAACACTCCTGGATCTTTGTGCCGGGCCGCTGACATGTGCCTCGCAGAAATTCAGATGGCGTAATTGCTTATTTGAAGGCGGGCGCGGCTACATCCCTGAGCACCTCCCTGCGCTCCGTTTACACCTGCTAGTCCAGGCGTGAATCCTGAACCGGCACCATCACAGGAAGTGCGTTTCTTGGCTGCGATAGCGCAGAATAAAAACAGACCCAGGAAGGAGCGTTTCCCTGCCCCTGACCTTCAGTGCTTTTCTGTGCTCTGACCCATAACTCAGGGTGGTGTCCTAAGCCTTTACGACCTTTTCTACTTCCTGTATTTGTATTTGGATAAATATAAGGCCGAAGGCAGAAAAAGACAATTGAAGGTCACAGATTACAATCTAAAAAATGTGCTAGCAACAAAGACCTAAAGGCCCGTCTGCTGTAACGTGATCTTTATCAGAGTTTGCGTTCCCAACCTTTAATTCTCCCGCAAACAGAGATTCTGTGTTTCTCACCAGCGCTTTCTTCTCACAGAGAGCGTAGACGGATTCCAGGTTGGGGTCGCTGTGCAGAGGGTGCGAGTACATGCGGTGCTCAAAGGCCTCCACCTTCTGGATGATTTTCTTCAGCGCGGCGTCTTTGATGCCCATGTCATCCACGGGGTCCAGCAGGGGAATGCCGTCTGGGAAGCGCTTCTGCACCTCCTGCGGTCAAAGAGCAGCTCGTTCAACTGATCTCGGTGTCAGCTGCGCGCATCTCAAATGGTCGGCACGGCAATACCTGTATGGACTTGAGCATGAGCTGCCTGTTGTCCAGAGGCTTCAGGTCCTTGGGGATGTAAAGGCGGACTGAGCTGAGGGCGCTCAGGAGCTGCACCATCACCGGGACAACCTGGAGCAACCACAGTCACACTGCAGAGACCAGCCGTGGAGTGTGTGTGTGTGTGTGTGTGTGTGTGTGTGTGTGTGTGTGTGTGTGTGGGTGTGTTTGAGTGCGTTCTCTGCACCCACCTGCATCTCCCCCACCTCCCCTGGGGGGCAGGGTTTGGCCGCCTCGGTCGCGGAGTCTTTGACGCTCTCCTTGCTGCAGTGGAGCAGAACCTCCACCACGTACAGCGGCTCGGCGTCTGTGCTGCTCTGAACGGGGACACGCACGAGGTCACACGCGCGCCTCAAACGGCTCCGCGTTGCCTTTCACACCAAATCCGCGCTCACCTTCACGTTGGCCTTCTTGTTGAAGTTCACCACGACGCCCCAGCCGAAGTCGGCGTCCTCGTTCTTCACCTGTGGAGAAATGGGGCGGAGCCATGAGAAGGCGGGCAACGAGCAGGGGCGAGCAAACGGCGGGCGCGCACGGCTCTACCTTGACAAGCCGGCCCGGCTGCAGGAAGGGCAGGCAGTACTTAGGCCTGTGGATGAACTCCTGGATCTCTTTGCCCAGTTTGGCCAACTGCTGTCTGATTTTAAAGTAGGTGACCACGCTCTCCTGGTTGGGAATCTCAATGCTGTGATACTGTTCTTCATACTTCTTTATTTCTGCAAGCACCAAAAATCAGCAGTTGGGTTAAAAAAGAAGAAAAGAAATCCCAGAACTGGCGAGTGTGAACAGGGACTCACTCTCCACCACACCGGGCAGGGCCCGGTAGTGCTGGAACTGATAGAAAGACTTCTCCAGCATGTACTCGGGGTTGATCTCCTCCACTCGCAGCAGGTTGAGCACCATGTTGTAGGTGAGGTGAAAGGCGCTGTTTAAAGGATCAGCTGAGCCCTGAGCAGCACGGGACAACGGCTTGGTATCAGTCCACTCGTGACTCACGTTAACCAGCGTGAAATGATCAAACTCTCTCTCCATCTGCTTGTTTTTGAGCAGCCAGTGCAGTCATAATATTTTACATGGCCAGCAGTGACCCGTCTGTCTGATCTGTCTCTGGCAGGTCGTTACCTCATGCACTTAAAAATGAAAAAAAACAAAAAACCCTGCTGTGGTCTCTGTACCTTGAGCAGCTGTTTTCCCACAGCTGGACTCATCTTCTCGTCCACCATAAAAATAACAATGCCCCTGTCGTCCATTCCTCTCCTCCCGGCTCGCCCGGACATCTGGATGTATTCGCCTGACGTGATCTAGGTCATCAGAGGAGAGGTGGAAGATAGCGTATAAACGGGGTATTTGTCAAACAAGCAGGCGGGGAAAGATCTGGCATCAGAGGCTGAGATCTGAAGGAGGACGCTGCCTTGTAAGCAAGACGTGGAAATGTTTCCACATGGCTGTGATTACACCCGTACATCAACATCAACAACAATCCCAGCAATAAAAACGCTCAAAAACGGCAGAGAAGATTATTCTTTTCAGTAGAACTGATCAGACGTTTGTTTCAGACATGATGAGAGCAGCTCTTGATTCGAAACACTATGTGTGTGTGTGTGTGTGTTAAATGTGCCTGCGTGGAGCTTTGGCACCATCACACACACACACCAGATGTTCCAGATGAACCTCTAGTGTAGGGCTGCATGTGTGGGGTGCAGATCCCTGCATGTGTGGTGTAGACGGGGGGTGATTTTTAAGTTTGACATCGCTCCCACACACAGCCCCCCCGCCTCGTGTAAACAGTACGTGGCTGTTTACGTGGGCTACGGGACGTTCAGGACCTTACAAGGCCTCAGAGTGGCGGCTCGGCGCTGCAGCCCTGGAGCCGTGGTGTACGGAGGCGCGCTGGCTAATTGTTCCAAAAAGGGGACGTTGTTTGGAACGTGCAACACGTGGAAAGACCTAAAGTGCTCGAGAGGCTGTGTGAATAAACGTGTGTTCTCACAAAACGGTGACTTTTGCCGTCAAACTTGCGCGCGCTGGTGAAGAGCACAGTGCGGGCTGGCATGTTGATACCCATGGCGAAGGTCTCGGTAGCAAATAAAGCCTGGGAGGAAAAGAAAAATCGTTTGGTCCCCCTTTAATGTCCAAACACGGCAACGGAATGACGTTGGGATCGTTTCTGTTGGGGTTTTTTTTTTTTTTAAAAACCAACAACAAAAAAACTGCTTTTGCACCTTGAGCAGGCCTTCAGAGAAAAGGATCTCGATGGTCTCCTTCAAGATGGGCAGCAAACCTCCATGATGGATTCCGATCCCCCTCTTCAGGAGCGGGAGCACGTGCTCCACCTGACGAACACACACACACACACACAACATGTAAAAGAGAGCAGACTTCCTCGGAGGAACAGACGCGTCGGGAGAGCAAAGTGAGGAAAAATGGAAAAGTGATTAACAGTCGGATGGCGTTGTAGCCTCAGCTGTATCTGTCAACCAGCAATTACATCAGCGCAGCTGCTTCTCATAACGAGACTCAGCAGAAACGGAGGAGAAGGAAAGGAGTGGTGGAGCCTCTGCCCTCGCAACGTGTGCAGCTACTTCCATCTTCGCTCAGTGCAAATACCCGTGATTGTGAGCGGCTGTGAGGGTTCTCCTCACCTGAGGGAGTTTCTTATCTTCATCAGAGAGACAGTCCACGGCATTGTTGAACACCTCCTCCACCAGATGCTTCTCTTCCTCTGCAACAAACATTGCGAGACTTTAAAATAGCAAATTATAAAGGAAAAAAAAAGCACCACGTTTTCAATCCAGACTTTAATTGAATACTTTTCTGGCAAATTACTCCTGTCTTCTTTCAAGTGGAAACTTACTCACCGGTCTTTCTGTACTCATCAAGCTATTCTGGGAAATATTCCCTCTTTTGGGCCTGCTTCAGTCAGAAACTTGGACTTCCTCAAAGTCTGATTATTCAAATGGCTTCAGTGTCTAAGTTGAACAACAAAGCGGCTCCACTAACAACACACAAACCCCGACAAGCAGCCAGCCCAAATCCACGACTCCAGTCTGACAGCCAGAGAAAAAAGACCTCATCCAGCTCCAGTCAGCATCTCACACACACACACACACACACACACACACACACACAGTTCATTTAAAAAGAAAGGAGAAAAAAAAGATGAAAGTATATTTAAGTAGATGCTCAGCCCCAGCAACTGATTTGGTCATTCGAGGTCATTCAGGATGTGAGTCCCTCCATTCCAAACAGAGAAGTCGAGAGCACATCAACACTTCTGGACACTGCAGATCTGGATTCGACAAACTAAAACCGATTCCCTGTCTGAGTGAAACCATGCCATGAGATCAGACAAAGATGGGACTGCCCCTTCGCTTCTGCGTGTTTTCATGTACGTGACTGGTACCTTTTGTACCGTAACAAATGTGGCTTAACCAGATTAAAAATGGGATTTCTTCATGGAGGTTGTAGCATTCTTAGCTCTCCTGCTCATTGGAAATGTTGATGTAATGGTGGAGTTCAGGGCTGAACATCAACAATTCATCAGCAGGTCATCAGGAAGCGACCTCAGTGGGCCCCCATTGGCCAACCCAGGATCACACCGACACATTTCATCCATTTGGGATGAAAAGAAATGAGGAAAAAAAACAGCTCGGTGACAGAGAGACGGTGAGTCAGTGAGTCTTTGTGTTCGGCACCAGCTGGTCCCCAAACTCCAACATGTGCGAGCGCAGCCAGAAAAAACATGGACAGAGAGACAGCAGGGAAGGAAGAGAGGAGGAAGCGAGGGAGGAGTCCCTTGAGGGGAATGAGAGAAGGGGGGTACGATTGTCCTCACGCACATTCCAGGACAGCAACAGCTTACACACATACACACACACACACAGAGAATAAACACTTTGGTTTCATGAAGCGATTGTGAAAAACAAACTTCTCATAACTGATGTCAGGAATACTACTGCAGTTGTACAAATAAAATGTACTGAAAAATTTCTGGTCTCTAACTCCTTTTTTCCTTGTTAGAAGTGACTGGATGCTCCAACTACTGGATTGTGTTACTGCGTTATTTTTTCCAGCATGTCAAATTTAAGGAAATCTAACTGTTGGCGATGACAATTCAGCACTGGCAGAGATATTTTCCATTTCTATTTCTGCAGCATTGATGAAATAAGCACCACTGAACGAGAAGAAGCTGTCAGAGTTGGACTTAAAAACAATTTTCTTAATTTATTAAAGTGTCACCAGGAAGAAAAAAACAACAAAGTAAAATTTAGGAGGAAAATGTTTCTCAAGGGAGTTTTCACACATGTTTTCTATCACTGGTGGATGAGAGCCAATCTCAATTTACTGATGGATGAGCGTTCATCCTGCAGATTGTGTGCTCGTAATCCAACTTCCAGGGAGCATGTGTGCAGACAGAGCGAGCCGTATTTATCGCACAGAGAAATGGGGCCGTTCGGCTGGGGCTGCCAGCAATTTAACATCTTGGTGAAAAGATTCTCTTGCCTCATTTCTCCTCCCGCTTCCAACTGTTAATGCAATCGTTTGTGCAAAGACATTCTGCTGGCCAACACTGAAGATACAGCAATTAAAACTGAAAAGCGATTAAGTTTGCTAGAAATGTCATCACTTCATTTTTTTTCTGATGAAGCATGTCGGTTTAATGTAAGTAGATAAAGAAAATTATTTCACTGGAAAAATAATTATTCTGATACAAGGAAAATGGAAAACGGTTATTTAAGCTCACATTTGAACACTTAGTTCCCTTCACTGACAGTAAAAACCCACAATGAAAGAGTTAACTTTCCTGTATTTGACCTCAGTGGACTCTAAAAGTGTACTGAAGCTGCATGATGCCCCACAGGAGCCAGTGTGCGTGTAATGTATGGTGTGTTTGCAGGTTTACACACCTTTGTTAAAATCCAACTTGGCAACCTGCAGAGCGTAGGCTTCACATTCTTTCTTGCTGAAGCTGAAGATGATAACAGGCTGGAAATTCCTCTCCATGATCATCTTTACAATCTTGAACACACTGGAAGGACCTGTGGAACAAGCATCAACGTGTAATTCTGAAGTAAACGATTCAACTGTGTAAAGACATTCGGAGGATTTATCATTGCAAAGACAGAGACACACAGGCACACGAACCTTTGGTGCCTCCTTTCCGCCCTCTGGGGTCCCACTTGCCACCTCCACTGGCCCCCCCAGAATCACCTGCATCTCTAAGTACCTGCATGGCTGTGTTAAAATTGTCCTCTCTAAAATCTCCCTAAAAAAAAAAAAGAATAATTACCTTAGAAAAAACAATTGCACAATGCATATATTTCAGGTGATTCATAAAAACAATGAAAACATAGATCTTCATCTTCAGCATCTTTTCTCTTACATTCTCATCAACCACCAAGTGGAGTCCATCGCCCCCTGCTGGGAAGATGTAGTGTTGCAGCGGTGTGGGACGGTAGTCGGTGTAGACGACATGGCATGGCTACAAAAACATGAAAGATCAAAGTATTCCTTTAATGAAAAAGAAGGAACATCCTCTTTGTATCAGCTAATAATTTTATTTTCATACATTAGTTAAAAAAAGCAGTGAATTTAACACCCCACCTGTTTATGAAGATGGCAAATCCACTCGGCGAACTGTCTGGCATTGGGGATGGTGGCTGACAGGAAGACGTAATGCACGTTATCAGGAAGAAGGATGATGGTCTCCTCCCACACAACGCCGCGCTCTGAAATTCGCGGAAAGTGGTGCGATTTGTCAGAGTCAATACAACAGATGTCCATTCTTGCAAAACTCTAGCCTTGTGAGGTTTCTAAACTCACAGAGCAGTTCCAAAGAAGAATTCTATCAATATTAACTGCTCCAAAACTTCCTGCAGGGTTATCTGTTGGTGTTTCTGTACACACCTGCATCTCTCATGTAATGGATTTCATCAAAGATGACCCACGCCACCTCTCTCATAATTTCTGAGCCTCGGTACAGCATGCTCCTCAGGATCTGGATGAAAAATCAGTGTGCAACGTCAGATAAAACTCTCCGTGTTGCTCAACTGGAATAAATCTACAACTTTCTCTGTCATACAACATTACATCTCACCTCTGTTGTCATGACAAGGCAGGAAGCAGTGGGGTTGATGGTGACGTCACCGGTCATCAACCCCACGTCCTGGAATTCCTCATACATCTCCCTGTATTTCTGGTTGGAGAGGGCCTTGATGGGACTGGTGAAGATCACTCTCTGTTTCTCTCTGAGAGCCAGTGCAATGGCATACCTGTGAGAGGAGAGGATGCAAGCATCAGGGCTGCTTCGGCTGAACTACTTTATTAAATAGGGGAATGTGTGCAGTAAATATACTCACTCAGCACACACTGTCTTGCCAGCAGAGGTGTGCGCAGACACAAGGACAGACTCATTGTTATCAATACACAAAATGGCCTCCCGCTGGAAAGGGTCAAGTATAAACGGATATTCCTGCAGTTCAAACAAGACCAGGTTAAAACAAAGGCGCAAAATCCATTAAAAATGTCATGCAACAAACAATAAGAATAATCCTTTTTGTTGATACAGGAAAATATCTGTGCTGAAATGTACCTTGGCTGCCTTCCCCACCCGTGGTTTTAGTGGTTTATACTGGTCACTGACTGGAAGAGCAACCTAGAAAGGAAAAATAGAATATTTTGATCATCCTCTTTTAAATTATCGATCGTCATCTGGCACAGTATTTGAAAATTAAGATACGAGCTTTTGAAGGAGTAATACTCCCAAACAGTTTGCGGGGATTTGCTCGAGTACCTCATGAGTGCAGCCTTCCACAGTTTCAACTGGTTCCACCTTCACTTGGGGCATAAATTCTGCCAGACTGAAGTGAAAACAAATGTGATCGACAGCATCAAAGCATCTTCTAAAGCAGTAATAGTATGAACAACTCTCTAAAACACTTTACTTGCGCGCAAACATGGCTAAGTACATGCAATACGCATCGTCGTGACATTGTTATAGGCAGTGACAGCGCAGCGATCTCAGTCATCTTACTTGAGGTCATTGGCTGATATAAGCTGAGACTTCTTCGCAAACACCTCCTCTCCACCGTCACTCTCTGCCTTCCTTTTGCCTCGGACAGACGGGCCAGGGTCCATCTCGGGCTCATCTTTACCAACAGCTTTCCTGGAAAGGAGAAAACACACAGGAACAACACTACTGTTAGCTACAGCAGTCCTCGCATAACACAAAGTATTATAACACAGGAAAGGATGACAAAGACAGCAAGACATGTGTCAGTCTATACTACGAAGATTAAAAAGTGAGCAAATAACGTTTGGAAGTGTAACGTATGAGCAACTATGATCCTACTTTCGAGTTCCACCAGACTGGTCACTTAAGATCCAAATACCAGATATGTATAACTTGCAAAAACCTCAACTTACCCGATATCTGTTGCCAAGGAAGCGGGGACGTTTTTACTTGTAGTCGTTTGTTCATCATCGTCAAATACGCTGAACAAATTATCTCCAAAAGCGTCGGCCATGATGGTCAGAGACACACTTCCCACAATCCAACACACGAGGCTCTGTCGGGTAGTGCTTCCGCTACGGTGGCCGGCTGGGACAAACTTGCTCAACCGACACGGCTATGGCGAGGAATGTTCTATAAAGGCAAATTCCAGATTTAAAATTTAGCGTGTCACTGTTCAGGATTCTCCAAATGATTTAGCATCGCCTCGTTATACAGTGAAGACGTCGGCAGGGGTTGTTTCGGTGTTAAAATGGGAGGAAAGAAGAAGAAATCTGCAGCTGCCCAGGCAGCGACTGCTGGGGCTCCGTCAGCAGCAGCGGCGGGGAGGTCTGGTGCCGCTGCAGCGGAGGAGGCGAACAAACGGCTAAACAGCGACAAATTGACGAAACCAGCCAAAGAGAACAAATCAAAAGGTGATTTTAGCCTGTTGGCCAGTGCCTGACATTCACAAACAACAGTGTTTGTCTTCAGAGGGACGGTGACAGCGAAGGGAAAGATCAGTGTTCTGGTTTCTCGTCCCGGAATTCCAAAGTTCTCATAGTAAAAAGCTGAATTATGGCTGAAATCAACTCAAGTCAAATGAGAAATTAGTTTTAAAGTCATTATAATAATAAGTCTGTGTGTGTGTGTGTGTGTGTGTGTGTGTGTGTGTGTGTGTGTGTGTGTGTGTGTGTGTGTGTGTGTGTGTGTGTGTGTGTGTGTGTGTGTGTGTGTAATATGCAGACACAAAAGACAGACACTGACGGCATTAAATGTTTCTGAAGTTCTCAGGGGGTTGAACATGTTTAAAGTATGAAGTGTTTTGCAATTTAAAGCGACATAGATGTGTTTTATTTTCCAGCTCCAAAAACCTACAGTCTTAGCAACACTGCCCAGATTGACACCGGCGGAAATGTGGACAAGTCGATCCTTAAAGTATGAACATTAATTCAGTTACAGTTATTGTTGTTCTCACCTAGCTTTCAACATGTTGATAGATATTTTTGTAAATCTTTTTAAAAGCCAAAACAGCATTATCTGCCAATAAGTGGGATTTGATCCTTTTACGTACAGGTTAACATTAAAGCTGACCTGGAGAAGAAAATTATCAAGCTCATCAATGACTTCAGAGAGGAAAATGGGGACAGAGAGCCCATCTCGGGTAGACTTACAAACAAAAAGTTGCTGGTAAAGATGCGCTTTTCTTTTGACTTGTGAGGAGCTTTCTGTGCCATAATAAAATATGGGGGATGTCATTGTTTGTGCTTGCAGGACTTGTACACAGCCCTGGAGAAATTCAAATTTAAGAGAGAGCACATTGAAGAAGCCATGAAAATCAGCGTCCTTTATGGAGGGGATCTCCACTCTGCTCTCGACTGGCTTTGCCTCAACCTGAACGATGGTGACAGAACGTCATCACCCTTGGAGATACTTTAACAATATTGTTCGAAAGGTTGTCAAATGTGTGAAATTCTCCGTTGACTGATTGTGTTCCAGATGAGCTACCGGAAGGGTTTAGTCAACAGATGCAGGAGGAGAGCCAGAAGAGCAGGCCCAGATTCCAGCCGTCTGTCCAACAGAGAGTCCCAGATCCAAAACCCAAGGCACCCACTCGGACCACCACGGTTTCTGAAAATTTTTAGTGAAACAATAAGTCTTTTTTTTTTTTAAAGAAAAAAACTAAATTGTAAATATGAGTTGGGGTACTGTTGCCAGGTCACAGAGAAGGATGAAGCTGCCAGCATGAAGGCTTGGATCTTAAAGTATGCCCAGCAGAGCAGCGATGAGGAGGAGGAGGAGGAGGAGGAGGAAGGAGAAAAGAGGGCACTGAATCCTGAACTGGAGGAAAAGTTTGATCCAGTAAGAGAGAGGGAAACAATATAACCTGTACACCATATGTGCTAAATATAGGATAAAATATGTCTATTTTAAGGCAGACGTTTGCTCCAAAATGTGTAAACAAGCATGTTTCCAAAAAAGATATGCAACTATAGTTGGTGGACGACACATAATGGATGGTTTTTGTACTTGGGAAGAATGACAGGTATTTGATCCTCACTGCTCAACTCTATGACGCAAAAGAAATGGCAGCTGATGCCAAGACAAAGGGAGACAAAGCCGCCCAGAGGATGGCACAGGACAGGATCCGCGTCATCCAGCAAGGTGACCGCGCTGATCACTCCAAGGTTAAAGGGTTTCTCTTCCTTTGACTCACACAGGACATGTATTATTTTCCAGAAATGAAGCCACTGGAGGCCCACCCCATGTTTAATCCAGCAATAAAAGTGTCAGACGTCCCTCAAAAGCAAAAGAAAGTACTTCCTGTCGGCGAGGACAAAGAGGACCTCAGCTTCAAGCTGTTTGAGCAAGCTGAGAAGGAAGCTCCTCCAGAAAAAGGTTGGAATAAACAAGATAGTGAAATACGTTAACAATGGATACTTATTTCTCATTGCTCCTGTCTTTACTAATAGTCATAACTAAACATGACGAGGCTCTGGGGATGTTGTGTTTTTGCAAAGTCAACAGTCCTGACCACAAATGCTGCATTCAGAGCGGCAGTATTGTTTTAATTAAGGCCACCTCCTTTTTTCCTTTCATGAATTTACGATGGTAGACTTTTTTCTTTTGCAAAACATTTGGTTCCACTTTTCTGTCCCCCAGCTGTGAAAAAGAACGAGCCGAAGGACATTCGCAACTTTGACTACACAGCGCGCAGCTGGACAGGAAAGTCCCCCAAGCAGTTCCTCATTGACTGGGTCAGAAAGAATCTGCCTAGGAGTCCGCCACCTGCTTTCCACAAAGTTGCCGCTGGTAGATATTGGAGAAGCAGGTAAATGTGTGTTCCTACACACCGCCTACATCAGCTGTCTTGCATCATATAACAAAGAGTGATTGAGATCAGCCCAACCTTTTGATCTAAACCTAAAGATTTTCTGATGGTTTCTCTGGTCAGAGTGCGTGTTCAGAGGACAGATGATGTACTTGAAGTCTGCCCAACAATCTTGACTGAGGACAGCATGCAGGCCCAGCATCTGGCAGCCACGCTGGCACTCTACAACCTTGTTAAAGGCCAGGTAAGATGTCCTGAAGATCCAGAAGTTTCTTCTTATGATGCCTGTACTCACACGCTTTTTTATTTTTGTTTGTTTGTTTTTTAGTCAGTGCACCAGCTTCTGCCTCCAACCTACAGAGATGTTTGGCTGGAGTGGAGAGACAGCGAGCAGCAGAAGGAGGAAGAGAGCCGCACGGCTGCCAACAAACCTCGGGACCAGTTCATCTCCCGGCTTCTGACGAGACTCAAGCAGCAGCAGAACCAGAGCTGCCCGCAGGTATCACCGTCCCGAGGCCTGATGGGGCAGAGCAGGAGTGGCGATGAAGAGCCCGAAGAATCCTGGGAGAATTTGGCTACGCTCGATATCCGGGAAGAAGGGGAAGAACTAGAGGGCAAGACTGGGAAAAGAGGAGGGAAGAAAGAAGGAGCAGGGTTGTTTGGAGCATCCAGAGAGCTTTTAAAACAGCTAAAGAAGTCCCCACTTGCTCAGAAACTGCAGGTAAATGTAGACAGTGGGAAGAGTTCAGAGATGATGATATTTTAACGGCATCATCTCTTTAAGGCTGAACGAGAGCAGCTTCCTGTTTTCCAACATCGGCATCGCATCCTGGAAGCCCTGCAGCGCCACCCTGTGGTGGTAGTGGCTGGGGAGACGGGAAGTGGAAAAAGTACGCAGATTCCACAGTTTCTTTTAGAGGAGCTCCTAACGGGAGGCTGTGAGGCAAAGCCCTGCAACATCGTGGTGACTCAGCCCCGCAGGATTTCTGCCATGAGCCTGGCCTGCAGAGTCAGCCAGGAGCTTGGCTGTGATGATGGCCCAGGGTCAAAGGTTGAAACTCTTGCGTTGTTAGAAATATTTCAATTTCACCAGGTCATATAACTGCAAATTGTATTATCACCTTGATAAAGATTTTTTTTTTTTTTTCATGGAATCCTATTTTAGTCATCACCGTGTGGATACCAGATCCGGATGGAGAACCTGTCTGGAGAGTGGACTCGCCTCCTTTACTGTACTACTGGAGTTCTGCTTCGGAAACTACAGCACGACAGACAGCTCAGCTCTCTGACTCACATCATCGTGGACGAGGCACTGAGAGCTAGCCATCCTCTAACTTTACTCAATGCGATGTCATAATCTACAGCAGGTAAAGTAAATCCTTCCATCTCCTTAGGTTCACGAGCGCAGTGTCCAGTCAGACTTCCTGTTAACCATCCTAAAAGATGTTGTGATGAGGAGATCGGACCTGCAGCTCATCCTGATGAGCGCCACAGTGGACTGCCATAAATTCTCCAACTACTTCAACCGCTGCCCAGTGATCACCATCCCTGGTCGGACCTTTCCTGTAGAGGTAAAAGGAGCTTTGGGTGGTATGAAGGACAGTGAAGTGACTGTATTTAAGTCAATCCTAATGCAGATGCAGCCGTTAAAATGGAAAAGGTATCAGAGACTCATCGATCTCCTGTGGGGTTTTTTTTATTTATTTTTTTACAGGTGTCCCATTTGGAAGACATAGTAGAACAGACAGGGTACGTTCTAGAGAAGGACTCAGAGTACAGCCAGAAAATTCTCGAAGAAGAAGAGGAAATTACAGTCTCTGTGACGCAAAAAGGTGGAAAGACTTTACAGCACCAGGTAAACATCCTCTGCCCAGCAGCCATGCACCAGTACTGACTCTGGTGCGTTGACCTTTGTCTTTGTCGCCTGCTTGTGTTTGTTCCAGGAGGTGATTATAAGAGACCCTGGTTCCGGCTGGGACCTCGGTCCTGATCTTGATCACTTCAGCATCAGAACCCGGCAGGTGCTGCAGTTCATGAACCCTAATAAGATCAACATGGACTTGCTAGTGGAGCTCATTGATTACATAGGTACAGCCACCATCTTCCCTTATACACGTTTAGGTATTTCTACCCTGCTGATGCATTTCTGTACTTTGCCAGAGAAATCTCCGCAGTTTGCAGAGGTGGACGGAGCTGTGCTGGTGTTCCTTCCAGGCCTGGCTCACATTCAGCAGCTCTATGATCTGCTGTGTTCAGACAAGCGGTTTAGAGACAAAAACAGGTGACACACAGATGCACGTATCTAATATGCTCTCCTAATTCTCCTGCACCCGGTTTTTCACCCTCAACGCTCCCATGCTGTCGTGCTCGGGTTTAGGTTCAGGATCGTCGCCCTGCACTCCACTCTTTCCTCAAAGGACCAGGCTGCTGCCTTTACAGTGCCGCCTGCTGGCGTTAGGAAGGTACTGAGCCTCCCAAAATGTTTGACGCTGAAACTGATGAAAGCTGGCCAAATTTGTTTTGCTTATGTTTCTTTTAGATTGTCCTCTCCACAAACATTGCTGAGACGGGTGTGACAATTCCAGATGTGGTGTTTGTCATCGACACAGGAAAGACTAAAGAAAACAAGTAAGAGCGCAGGACCAATCTCCCAAAAACCTAATTCTGTCAGAAGATGCTGCACTTTATTGAATCTGTTTTAAATCTTGTAAAGAAGTCTTCTGTGTTCTTTAGATATCATGAGAGCAGCCAGATGAGCTCTCTGGTGGAGACCTTTGTTTCTAAAGCCAGCGCCCTCCAGAGGCAGGGGAGAGCAGGACGCGTCAGAAACGGCTTCTGTTTTAGACTTTACCCCAAATACAGGTTTGGAGATTATTGTCAGAGTGGAAGAAACTAGGGCACAGAGGATAAGGTAACTTCCCATTAGACATTAAGGACGTGCACTATGAAGACTTGTTGCGTTCTGCTTCTCGCAGGTTCGACGCCTTCATGGATTACTCTATCCCTGAGATACTTCGGGTCCCACTGGAGGAGCTTTGCCTTCATATCATGGTGTGAAGTACAACAGATACGTACATAACAATCAAAAAGAACATTTTATACGGTCTGTCAACGGTTTGTTCCTCCACTCTACCTGTCTTCCTGGTAGAAATGTCAGTATGGGTCTCCAGAGGACTTTCTGAGCCAGGCGATGGATCCTCCTCAGCCTCAGTCTATCAGTAATGCCGTCAGTCTGCTGAGGAAGATTGGTGCATGTCACCCCAGTGATCATATCCTCACCCCTCTGGGACAACACCTGGCCAGTCTGCCCGTCAATGTGAAGATTGGCAAGATGCTGGTCTATGGAGCCATCCTGGGCTGCCTGGAGCCCATAGTATGTTTGAATAATGCAACAAACACATTAACAGTGATTATTTGGAATGATCGTCAAGTATTTTTGTTTCCATGAAGGCTGATAACGGATTTATTTCAGGCAACCATTGCGGCAGCCATCACAGAGAAGTCTCCTTTCTCTACACCGATGAACAGGAAGGAGGAGGCAAACCTGGCCAAAGCCACGCTGTCATTGGCCAACTCTGATCACCTGACCATATACAACGCATACCTGGGGTACAGACAGTCCTTTCTGCGGAAAGCAGTGGCTTCACTTTGAACCTTGCGTTTATTCTGGCTCCCTACGTACCTAAACGCAAATCTGATTTAATGTTTCTGTGTTTTTCCTACGAGGTGGAAGAAGGCCCAGGCTGAGGGCCAGAGGGCAGACACGTCCTACTGCAGGAAACACTTCCTCAGTCGGACAGCTCTGATTACCATCGAGGTATGACCTCATCAGTAGTCAGGTGATTTGACTCCCGCGCCTCTTGTCCAGTCTCACCTCGGGAGTCTCCCTCCTAGGATGTTAAGCACGAGCTGATGAAGATGATGGAGCAGGTCGGTTTCCGGTCTTGCCGCTCCTCCTCCAGCGCGAAGTCTCGGCCGGCCTCGCTGTCCACGCAGCAGATCGCCGTCCTGAAAGCGGTGCTGACCGCGGGGCTCTACGACAGCGTGGGCCGGATCCTGTTCACCCCCTCTGTGGACGTGCTGGAGCGAGTGGTCTGCACGGCGGAGACGCCCCAGGGCAGAGCTCAGGTCCACCCTTCATCCGTCAACCGCAACCTGCAGACGCACGGCTGGCTGCTGTACCAGGAGAAGGTACAGAGGAAACATCTGTGTTGGCTTCCACCTTCTTGGTGCTGATAAATTGTCCTCTACAGGTGAAATATACGAAAATCTACCTGCGAGACACCTCTCTGATCCCGCCTTTCCCCATGCTGCTGTTTGGAGGCGACATCGATGTCCAGCACAGAGAGAGGCTCATCACGCTTGACGGATGGATCCACTTCCAGGTCGGAGGTCACTGGAGTTCACCTGCTGCACGTGACGTTAATGATCGACTCACACTGATTCAATATTGTGTTTAAGGCTCCTGTTCGAATCGGCGTCATCTTCAAGCACTTGAGGAAACTAATGGACTCGCTGCTGGAGAAGAAGCTGGAGAACCCAAAAATGAGTCTGGAAGGTGATGGATGATATCAGTGGTTCAGATTTATTACAGTATTTAAAGGAATCTTTGCAAAGAAATGAACACGTTTCTCTCAGCAAAAGAAATCTGACAGCAGCTAAAATGGTTTTGCTTCAACGGTTGATGTAGTATTACGCTCTTCTGAGCAGACCTCTGCAGATCCGAGGCAAAAGAACTGCTCTGATCCTTTCAACATCTGCTGCAGGTGAGAGAACCATCCAGATGATTCTTGAGCTGATCACATCGGAGCACGCGGCGTGATGTCAGAGCAACAGAGGAAGTTATCGCCGCTCGAGCCACCGCATAGTCACCCTTTTCGATCCACTGGTGGAACTTTCTCAGGCCTGGAAACCAGAAATCTGGTGGATTCCCAGAGAAGACGGAGACAGAGCAGCTTAAACTGACCCAAACAGGAACTCTTACTCTTAATGAGGACTGTATCATACAAAATTCATGCTAAAGAGAAGGGAAAAAAAACAAGTTTTTGCTGCTATATGGTATAAATAAAACTTTGAACGTTTTTAAATGAGATTTTTTGTGTGTTTTGTTGATTGTTCAAAAAAAACCAACACCTTTAATTAGCACACAAAGGAAAAAAAAAAAATGGAAGTGAAAGTCAGCACAGAGAAAATCAGTTATGAGTCAACCATAATGGAAATGAGAAGTTCTAAAAATAACTGTTTGTGTGCTCAGGCCTTTTTATTGATACACCGCAATCACTAGATCAGGCACACATTAACCTTGTGTCAAACCGCTCTTTCTTTCATTGCTCATTAAATAAAATAGGCTTCTTATAAAGAAAAAGAAAAATCCCCCAAAGTGCAAAAGTTCAATCCTCAAAGAGAAAACGTAGCAACTACACGTCAACCACAAAATAAATTCTTTGGACAGGTTTAGATCTTCGAGGGAGTCCAGCCAGACATTTGCAAAGTCTGTAAAGTAGACAACAGACCTAACTATAAGCTGCAAAGACGTGTACAATAATTTAGCTGCCGTGTGTTCAACTGGATATCTCAGATCTGAAAAACCCAAACAATTTATTTAGCCTTTTGGACAGGAAGTTAAAAAACAGGAAGTGATGCCGTGTCGGTATAACGGTTGCACATTAACGTGCGAGGCCTCAGAAGTGGATGACGCTGTATCCGGCATCAGACACTGTGGAGTAGACGGCTTCCTCTGTGGTCAGAGAGACGAACAGTGTGTGGTCAGAAAGGACGGATGGAAGGTGGAGGTAAAACGCCACCGCCGATCACATCTACCATGGCAACGTAGAGCTTCCATCCTTCTGAGGAACTCACCTGGGCTGTTGTTTCTTTGATTTGGTGACCCCCCCCTCCTGGAAAGTCACAAAACACACGGCTGGTTAGGGTTCGGGAGCGAAATGTGACACAGGATGATGAGTGATCATCGCCATGGCGATGGCCTGCGTACCCGGCGGGCTGTGGAGACTGCAGAGTCAGAGATCTCTGACTGCTGTAGAAGTTCTCATAGAGCACTGGAGCTGAAAGGGGAAAGCACGCTGGTTTGTGTGGACCTGACTCCAGTTAGCACCACAGGGACCAGTCTGGAGTTCGTACCTGCCGGTTTTTCGCCGGTTCTTCTCAGGTTTATGAAGTGGTCGATGTCTTTCTGCACGTCGCACTGCTCCAGCGACTTCCTCACCTCCTCGTACAGCTGCACAACACGCAAAACGGTGGGACTGGTGCAGTTTCCTGCCTCCGCCGGTCCAGGGCGCCACCCACCTCGTCGTCGGTCACACACTGCTGGGACAGCTGGTTGAGGTGCGTCCAGACGGCGTTCCTCAGGAAGACGATGCGCTCCTTGGCCTGGCTTTCAAACACCTTTGAAGAGAACGGACGCAGTCGGCTCATTTCCACATGCCTTTCTCTCTCTCTTTTTTCGCTTTTATTTAAAAAATCTTTACCTCACACGTGTGCACGTGTCCCTTTATCCAGTCCTCTCGAGCCTTGGCCAGCGTGTTCACGCTCTGCTGGTAGAAGACGTCTGCCAGGGAAGCACAGAATGTGGGGAACGCTCACCTCATGATCTTTTTGGTGTCACCGCCTGACACGCATCCTTTTACCAGCTTTTGCAGCTGTTCACACTTTCATTGCGCTGAAGGCTGTTGGGATTGCGGTGAGTGCAGTACCTGCTTCGTCAGCATTCTGCTTCGCCTGCAGGGCCTTGGTGTGGAGCTGCAGGGTGACAAACAGGAGGGGGCGGCAGGAAGTCAGGCACAGAGCTCATCACGCTGACCTTCGACCTCAGACTCTACCTTTTCTATCTGTTTAGTGTTGCCAGTGTTGGTGTTTCGGTTCACGTTCTGGTCCGCCTCTTCTTTATCTCGGCACTTGTGCTCGTACGTCTTCTTCGCCTGCGGACGAACAACACGTGTCTTTCTTTGCCGCCCTGGCCGAGTAACAGCGGCGGTACTTCTTCTTTTGGTGTTGGGTTTCGAGGTGTCGCACTAGTTCACTTCCCAGGCTGACAGAGAAAACCTTCCTCTTCCTTTCTCCGTAATGAGAAGCAGTTTTCGCACGGCCGCCCACACCAGCACGGCCATGCTGGGCCCAGTAAAGCAGAGCAGCTGCTTCTACAGGCCATGTTAGCGATGATGGGGGGCCAACCGGGAGGCTTTGCCTTGAACATTAAGGCCTCTTTTACGTACCTCCATTGTCTTCTTGAACTGGGAGGACTTCAGCTTGTGGAGCGTGTCCATCGTTTGCTCCGTCTGAAAAGGCATCATCAGACCTGGTTACCCAAACACGGTGCACCATTCTGCACTCCTGCCGCACCCACCTTCTTCCTGCTTTCCTTCTGGTTCACTCTGAATTCCTCCAGTTTCCTGGCCTCCTCCCTCATGGTGTGCGCCAGCTGTAAGTGAGCCAGGCTCACGTGCTCTGTCTCTGCCGGGTTGAAAAACACTCAACCGTGAGGCCGACGGCGGCGGCAGAACGGCGGCGATGTGGTGGCGCGAAAAAAAATAAAATAACTAGGACTTACGCAACTTGAACAAGTCCAGGGATTTTTTTAATGCACTTCCAAGACAAAACAGAACAAGGTTATGTAGGAAATTCACACAAATTAAATCCTACAGGAACGTATTCACACGCTAAATGATTTTAGGGTCCTTCATAAGAAGGACAGTGGTTCTATGAGTGTCAAACAGCTTATCACTGATAACCAATGACAGTAATCAGGCCAACACACATCTTCTTTCTCATTTCAACTTAAATCAGATCCTAATTGGATTTCTGCCTTAAATGTCTCTCAAAATGTGAAGCTCTGCTCCAACCTGAGCTTGTGGTCTCTTACTTCATCTCAGTGTGTCCACACACCTTCTTGGACAAACTGAGGAGGTCTTTGGCATATTTCTCTTCAATGGATGCCCTGAAATAAACCGAGAGACTTATCTTAGTATAGTTCACTTCCCCTGTGATATCTGATGATAGAGAGGAGCATCAGAGGGCAATTGAACAAGAAATAACTACTGTCACCGTGTCCTCAGAGCCGTGTGGGTGTCTCCTGACCGAATCAACACATGCAGGAAGAGGAAATCAAAATTCAAATGTCTAACTGTAGTGGCTTAACTATCACTGAACTACGACTAGTGTAAACACCTTTTATGTTGTTCTCTTTCAAGTAATTTACATTTTATACCATGACCCAGCGCTCTGAATACAGCAATTAGAATATTATATACCAAAAATGCAAATATGGTGAGTTTGCATAGGATAGAATTATTTGGATGAACAATGCACCATTCAAAGTCATATTTCTTCTACTTATGCATTTAATTCATATATCGTGTGCTATATTTCAGCGTTTTGCAGAAAAATAACACGCATCATTTAAAAACTAAACTTTAGCATTAAAGTTGACTAAATGTGCGGCGGCACAATCGCACCCCCTTCTGTTTATATAGTGTTACTGCAAACACTAATTTTAAAAAGGTGAAAAATATTGAAAATGATGGAAACTGCAAAATAACTTATTGCATTTATGAATAATTACATTACCTGGCTTTCATAAACTCTTCGACTTCCTTACATGTTCTCTTCCCGTCGTTTAAATACTGGATGATGGTGTCATATCCCCCCGTGGACGTCAGGTCAACGTTCTGATCAGGAGAGTTCAGAATAGGTTGTTGAGGTTGAGTGTCAGCAATTGTGGTAAAACCAGCCTTTTGTGTTTATATCTGCTGATTCTGAACAGGACGGAGCACCCACTCTCCTCTAAACAGGCCCTGTCCAAACTCGCCTTACTTTCAATTCACTCCAGAAGTTCCTTAGACAGCATAACAGAGCAAACAATACAGCTGTGAATTGATATTTTCAGATCCACTTCTCTATAATTGAGGTGAGCTGACTGTAACAGCCTATAATCAACGTCAGACTTTGGTTTTCTTCCACTAAAAAAGGCGTGCAGAGTATCACTGGAGGGATTAAAAGGTGTGTCAGTGATGCTTCACTGGTTCCCAGTCCCCCCAGTCGACAACTCTGTCTTTACACACCGGTTGGTTTGGAGGAAGAGCAAACTAATGTGGATAGAATAAACTCAAATAAAATGTGTCTGACAGCTATTGAGAAGCAGCTTTAGGTTAAATAATAAAGCAGCATAAAAATAAATGTTACTATTGCACGAGTTCACAATAAAAAATATCCCCCCAAATAGGGAAGAAAAATAAAAATAGAGTTAGTAAATAGAGTTTTTTGTTTTTTTAATTTAGATGATTCACCTGTCAGCAGTGGAGAAGTTAACCACAATGACATAATAAATGAACTTTTCTGGCTTTAATGCAGAGGACAAACTTCGTGTGTATGTGGCAAATAAAGGCTTTCTCTTCTTCTCTTCTTCTTATCTATCAAACTAAAATGAGGCAGAACTCGCCAGAGTAAAGACTCACCCAGAAGAAATCCTTGAAATGCAGGTTTTTCATGGCTGTTAGCCGGATTGAGGCGCAGAGTCGGACTGACCGACGTGACCGCGGCTGCGGTGACACCGACGTCGCGAACGCGCGCACAAACCCGACGCATGCGCAGTAAGGCGGCATATAAACTGCCCTCTGCCGCTCCCTGACCTCCAGCAACCTGTCAACAGCTACATCAGTAGGGTTTTTTTGTTTGTTTTGTTTTGTTTCGTAGCTATAATATAGGTATTAAATTCTTTTTTATTATAATATTTAAGTTTAACATCAGTACAACATATGTCAGTGGATATGTATAAAAAAATCGGTAAGTTTTAAAGACTTACAGACACATGTTTTGATTAAAATTTAAGATTAAAAAATCCAATTGCTTGTATAACATTATTTTTGTTATTCTGCCATCTAGGGGTGAATTAATGTATTTAAAATAATAAGCTCCATACCTTTATCTTGATTTCTTTTTTAACTTAAAGTAACATATTTTATAGTATGCAGAATGTGCATTATATGTACAAGATTATATCAATATACTCACTTCTTCTTTCAAACTTTGATTCAAAATTAAAACCTTGTTGACAAATTATTCCATTCAATACCAACTGGTGCAGTAAAAATACTTTACCATCTGTATTTTGCTCTCAGCAAGGTTTATACTTTCTAATCCAAACCCCTCCTTCACACTTTTTTTGGTATTATTACAGACAACAGCAGAGGAGATGGAAAACCCCTCAGTGCTGATAAACCTGTTCCTATTGCAATTGTGAGTGGAAATAAATTCTTTTATAACTGTCAAAGGTGGAATCAGCTGGTGACTTTTTCAATTACTGGACATTGGCTGTAAACACACATAAAGACTGGGATTAAACATAAATACTCTATTGTCACACTAAAATGTACGACATTACATCACTAAACCTTTCATTACGTGGCTGTTTTTGCCTCTTTACCACCCAAAAAGCATTTTTCTGCGTTTCTGCGACCTTTTCCTTCGTTGTCTGCTTCTTCTTTACGCTGTTAATAATTCCTTGGAATTTCTCCTGAAAGGATAAACAACCAAAGAGGAAGAAAAGGAGAACTGGAGATCAACCGCAGCACACTGACGGAGGCCCAAACATTTCTCAGTGTCGCAATATTCCAAATAGTCTTACACATCTGCCCCCGACATGAGTGTTAACGCCATGTTGCTGTTGCCTTCGGCCCTTAAGTTTCTCAGTGATGCTGTGCGGTGCTGCCGCTTCTCCCTGCTCGTCCATTTTTTTGCCGAAAAATAAATAAATAAATAAAAATAAATAAAATAACCATTGTAATGTAACGCACTAGCCAGTCTGTGTACCACAAAGGCCGCGCTGAGTATTGACCCGGTGGGCGGCTCGACCCCTCGACCTTTCAGTGGCTAACATATTACCTTCATTCGGTTGGATTGATTGATAGCTCAGGATAAATGGGATTAATAGAAGATGGCTAATCTGACAGAAAAAACAAAACCCAAATAAAATTAACAGAGAACTTTGCTTTTAGTCGGGGGCGGGCACAGCTGACTCCGTGGGCGGGTACGCCCCCAATGGCTCAAACACACTCCGCCTGGTAGGGAAACCGGCTACAAGGGTGTGTAAACATTGAAAATCCGCGTTTTGTGTAACACTTCTGCGTGAAAACAGCGTTGAAGGGAGGGGCTTGGCCGCAGGACTCGGGGATTCCTCCCTGCGTCATCGGGAGTATTTAAACAAGCTCCGCTATCAATAGTTGGAACCTGTTCCTGCTCGTCAGACCACAACAGCGCACGGCTCCAGAGCAGAGACACGCCGGCTGTGGAGCTTCCTCTTATTCTTCTGCGTTGAAATGGCGAAGAAGGGTGAGTGTCCCACTCGGGCGGCTTGAATTTGACCCTTTTTGTCCGGGGATCTATACTTGTGATCCGACCTGTGTGACGTGATCTATGTTCCAGAGATCCCAGCCACCGCCGAGGTCGCGCGAGAGTTGTGCCGGCTCGGGGACGCGCTTTACTGGAGATACAAACTGGTGGAGATCCTGACCAAGAACTACAGCCCCGTGGCCAAGGTCAAGTGAGGACCGACCGGGGCGCAATGACGGAGCTCTTGTGTAAAATTTAAGCCGCCTGGGAGGAGAGACGCGCCACGGGCGGCAAAATGGTGGAGATGGTGGGATAAATGATGCTGGAGACGTTGGATATGGACTGTCGGAGCAGAGCTGGGATGTTCATACTGGACTAAGTGGCAAGACTGGTTCAGATCCACTGGAACCAGTCAACGGAAGTGACGCGAAAACCTGCGAATCAACACACCTGACACCGTGAAGCACGTGACCGCTCCTGCGTCACGCGCCATCAGTAAACATATGTATCTCCCTCTGATGCACAGAAATGGGGTTTGATGGGGTTTGTCACCTGGAAATGTGAACTTTATGATTTGATCGCTAATGTTTACATTACTCAAATTTAAATTCATCTTCTGACAGTCCTGTCAGTGTTGATATATGTAGTTTTGTATTTAACAATACAACCATTATTGTATGTTCATAATTGCAGTATATTACTCAATAAAATAATTTTTTTTAAACCTGGAAACCGTTGCTCAAACCTTTAAACACTATTTACCAAAGTTTATGCCAGTTTAGCTACACAGTTAATTCAGACTATGTTAACTATATTTATGCATAACACATTTACAGCCAAATATGCAACTTCATAAAAGTTGAAGCCAATTTAACCTCTTTAATTGATCTTTCTCCTCAGAAACCAATCAATGATCAGGTATTGTTTTTTTCAGCATAGGGTGGATGTGATGAATGTATTTAGAGATGAAAACCAAAAAAAAAAAAAAAAAAAACATGTATGAAGAAACAAAAATCAGCAAAATGGTGCTAAATTCAGGCACTTAAAGGATCCTTTCTTTATTTTGTGTTGTAATACAAAAGCATACAGAATTATACAGGATAGGAGATCCCTTTCATTGAATTCCATTAGATTGTACACATAAAATGACTAATAATTACATACAAGTATTTATTTTTTAAATCTGTAGCTACATCCACAACTATCTCGGCCCTCCACCGATTGGCATGCATGGTCTCCCTGCTGTCACGCTCCTGCCACAGATCTTCGCAAATGTCAGAATATCACAGAGGAAAAGAAACGCAGAAATAGAAAACATGTCAGGAGACAGTAGGCCATGTGAGTTAATGGTGAGACCACACACGTTGGACCAGACCGATGTCTACGAATGTTGTTCAGGATACTTTCGTTCAGGCCAGAGGCACCCTCTCACCATCCGCACGTGCAAGTCAGCACCCAGACGGGGCCTGCGCAGACCAACCAGAGGATGCGCCAAACAAACCCAGCTGTTCCATTGAAAATAGGGGGAAACAAAAGTTATCTTACACTCGCTATATGAAGAACATGCTGTTAGGTCGTTATTATTCCTTTGGTGCAGAGCAGCTCCAGTATCAGACTTTGAACTGAAAGACTTTATTGAAAATGAAATTTCCTCTCCCTCAAAACAGGAATTGATGTCAGGAGGCCGCGTAAACACAAAACTGCATGACTGGAGGCAAGCGAGAAACATGAGGGAACACTTTTACCCCCCCCCCCCCGAATCATGCCCGGAATCAGGAACAGACCTCCTGCTTGCAGGAATGATTTTCTCTCACTCGCAATGATCAATAGCTGTAGAAAAATAAGTGAGATCTTTTATTCAAACCATAGCTCCTAAGGTTAGGGTTAGGTTTCATCTACACAAACAAGTTACCGAACCGAAGAATAATCTCTATCAGTATAATCCTATCTACAGAGCTAACCACTGTGCAAAATCCTCAGAATCTGCAGGCTACCCCAAGCGAACGTATAGAGACGGAAGACTAGTCTCATTCTGCGCAGAGTGGACCTCTATAAAAATGTCAAACTAAAAAGACTTTGACCACACTTCTTTCTTCATGTAGATTAGAAACCGCCAAAGTCGTCCAGCCAGTTCCACCCAAAGACAGTTTATTTTCCTCCTCATTGCAAATGAGAAAAAAAAAAAGAATGAGGAGAGGTGGTGAATTGGTAAAACAACCTTGCAGTCTAGCCTAAAGCGAGTTCTGCCAATGCACAGAATGAAGAGGTGAAAGCAGAAACTGGAAGTGAGGGCAGAGCATCGATAGCAGTAAGGATATTCTTTATTCTTGCATTAGCGTGAGGGAGTCGGGAAAAGCGTGCAGCCGAGGCTGCATCACCAGGAGAGCTTGCAGAAAGAGCGATGACGTTTCCTAATCGCAGAGGGAAACTTGGCCCCAGTCTTCATTTTCACCATGCTGCCACGTTTATGCTGCTTCCTTGACAGATGTCTACGTAGTGTTGATGTTAGCGGTGGCGGGGGATCGATCTCGCCGCGTGAAAGCAGTCGGTCGGACGGTTCCGACGCCAAGTGTTGCATGGTGAAGCCCACCACCGATCGGATCGCACTGGGTTAATATGGACTACCACCGAATGTCATCCAGAATAGATGTAAAAACAGGTTCCCCAACCAAAATAGATTGTCTCATTAAGTGAAGTCCTTCAAGCAATTAAATAACACAGACCATAGCCAGATCTTCCAGTCCAACCAATCACGTGTATTCATTTAGTGAACGCAGCCACCACGGCCCACATTAGTTCATTGGCATTGGACTTTGTGCTCTCCTTCTCGGGCTCCAGCTCCAGCAGACTGTGGACCCTCTTCATCCCCAGGTCGTACTGGTCATCTTGGAGCGGGGCAAAAGCGTTCTCCAGAACGTCGGATGAGTGGGCGAGGAGAATCAAGGCGAGGACTCGCTTGTCCATGCGGTGAGGGTCATTGACCCACTTCTCTAAGACAGAGTCCTGGACCTTCTTGATCAGGCGCTGCAGGCAATAACCATGTATTAATGACGTGTGTTACATTCAACTGATCAGAGATCATCAGAATTCAGCATTTCCTGGATCAAAACTGAAACGCAACATAAGTAATGTTGGCCTTAATAGCACCAGATGTCCAAAACACGGCACGAAGAAATAAAGAAAGGAAGGAAACATGCAAGTGCGGGAAAAAAAAAACCTTTTCATTCTATCAAAACCACCTGCTGGTGTGCAACCTCCAGCAGCACTTTTCAGGCAGATTTTAATCACTGTCAAAGTCAGACCGAGACACGAGGACGTCTCACCTGTTTAATGGTGCTGTTGGTGAGCGGATGTGTAGTCATGTCAAACAGCAAGAAGTTCTGTTTCTCTGTGGTAAGGACACCTTTCTCTACCAGATTTTTTGCAAGACGCTCCCTGACGTTTCTCAGCTGGTAGTGCAGCTTCAGGGGATTCCAGGTCTCTCCTGGAGGATGGAGTTTTGGGACATGAGGGACACCAGCCAAGGTGACATTTCCAAAAATGTGCAGCAACACAGCGACAAGTAAGCGATCTCACCACTTAGCAGCTCTATCCAGCTCTGGACCGTCTCTGGAGGTTGGGTCTCCTTTATGTGCTTTAAGGCCTCATCTAGCAGCACGTCACCTGTCGGCGCATCTGACTTGCAGATTACCTTTGCAAACAAAGCAAACCTGTTTGAACTGGGAAAACTGTTCTCATCTGTTTCCAACTAATCACACATCCGGCGTGACCAGGAATCACTACACATGCCACGGCTGGGTTTGGACAGAAAAGTGCCAGAAGAAAACACAGGAAATCGTTGTATACTAATAAATGACATGGCTGAAGCGACTGATCCGGACTTTCCTGGGGCAGCCAGAGCAGTGACCACATCAGCAATCCCCTCACCTTCCGTGAAAGCAGGCTTTTTCTCCGAGCACCACAGGGCTCCAACTGTAGCCTCCCTCTCAGGGCCAGCTCCACAAGCATACACCCGCGGAGGCCGGAAGAAATACAGTCGTTCCAGAACGACGTGTAACCCTGGGAGGGGAAAAAAAAAGGCAGACAAGGTGCAGCGTCTGTTAGTATAGCTGACGTGTTGGTATGATTAGCCGCTGTTAGCTGCAGCCACGGCTCCAAACGCAGCTCCAACGCTAATGCCAAGTTACAAAACCCAAGTTTGACACCAAGATACCTGTTTAGCAAAAAGATAACAGCATCGGTCGTTTAATGGCGGACGGTGCTTCCCTCCGCTTTAGCTTATCCCATCTGCCGAGATAAAAGTCTTATAACCGCAAAAGAATAGCGACGCGTTGTGGGGCTAGCCACGCTAACATGCCTCCAACCTCTGCCTTCCAATCTTCAAATTTGCTGCAGATGCGTGTCGTCACAGTAATTTACTGCTTGAATAACATGTAAAAGTTCGCTTTTTTTTTGGCCAGTTGCTTGGGAGAAAAGTAAACAATATCTTCTTGCTAATCTAGCCAATGCCGGATATAATAGCGTCGGACGATGGAAGATCAGTTTACAGCTTGAAGAAGAAGAAAAAAAAAAAACACCTCTCGATCCTTGAGGCCCAACAGCAACACTTCCTCCATCAATGTAAGCCTGGTCTCCTTAGAATCCCCAACGTCGTCGTCCTCCTCCTCTCCGCGACGAGCCTCATCCTCCTCCGTGGCGGACTCCCTCTCCCTGTCGGCAGCGGCGCTGCGAGTGGCCTCGGTCCTCCGCTGGACGAGGGTCGAGGTTCTTTGCGCAAGAGAGGCCATTGCTGGTGCTGGGAAACGATCGAATACAGAGAGAATCGCCGACCTCGACACCTTCGAAAGACGCGGGGCATGTACAATTAACGTTAAAAGAAAGAATGGAGGTAAATATTAGGTCGGTCGGATCAAGACAGACGTTTTACGTTAAGCTCGGCTCGGAATTCTTTCTTCGACTCTGCCCACTTCCTGATCCAACATGGTGGCTGTGGCAGTGACGTAGGATGTGCCATTACGCCTTACGTGAACGCATCTTTGTTGCCTTCAAGAAACGTCGGAAAAATTTCGATATTTCGACGCAAATAATTGCGAATTAAGATGAAAACACACACACACACACACACACACACACACACACACACACACACACACA
>BJFM01001737.1:315117-327806 GCA_016586285.1 Arothron firmamentum
GCTGGGCTGCCGGGCTCTGGGCTGCCGGGCTCTGGGCTGCTGGGCTGCTGGGCTGCCGGGCTCTGGGCTGCCGGGCTCTGGGCTGCTGGGCTGCTGGGCTGCTGGGCTGCCGGGCTCTGGGCTGCTGGGCTGCCGGGCTCTGGGCTGCCGGGCTCTGGGCTGCCGGGCTCTGGGCTGCTGGGCTGCTGGGCTGCCGGGCTCTGGGCTGCCGGGCTCTGGGCTGCTGGGCGCGGGTCCTCGGGCGAGGGCAGAGGTGCCCGGCGAGCGGGCGGCCGCCCTGAAACCGACACGCCGAGGCCCTGTTGACAGAGTCAGAGGTTGGGACCCTGCGTGGGCCCCTGCAGGGACGCGGAGCTCCAGGACCTGCCAGCAGCACAGAAGCTGCAGGGGAGCTCTAAAGGCCGTGCACGTGTGTCACACCGTTGACTTGGCCCGATCGCTCGGGTGATGAGTTAAAAAGCATGGAGCACTGCCGCTCCGCCGCTTCCCATCTGTTTCTCATTACTGCTGACTTCCTCGGTGGCGATCGCTCTGCGCATATTTGTGAAGGAGAGATAAAAGAGAACAGGAACCCTGGGAGGAGGGCTCCGCTGATACAGGATTTCCAGTTGTGTCTCCTTGTTCTGGTTAATGTAGGAGTTGCAGTTAGCGAGAGGCTGTTCTCATCAGAGGAACCAGTAGAGATGGCTCTGCTTTCCTTCACGCCGAGCTGACACTGATTTGACGTTTTTTCTTTTTTCCTCAAGGTCCTCCGGACTGCTGTCTGCTCAGCCATGCTTGGAGACACTCTCCCTCCAAGAATTTACGGAGTATGACCATATTTAATGCAAATGTCCTTACTCGTGGACGTTTTTGCTCGGTCTTTGTGATGCAGGAAGCGGGGAGAGAGCTTTGGAAGGAGCGGGCCAATCAGGGCCATGCGCAGGCTCCACGGCCCGGCTGCAGGTACGGCGTGGGTCTGACGCAAGTGAACCTTCCCTTCAGTTTTCCAGGCAACATATAGACTTTTAATGGGACGCTCTGGAAGATGAATGCTTCTTGCCCATTTATGGGTTGACCTATCAGCAGATGTGCCATACTGTAGTTGTGAACTATGGTCTGGAGCCTCCATATATAGGAACCGCGTGCAGGATACCCTGCATAGCATGTGTTTACTGCGAGCTGTCGTCTGCGCTTTACGCTCCATCCTGCTGTATACATTCCACATTCCTCAGATGCTCACAAGTGAAAGGAGACAACAATCCTCCGCCGGGAGCCTCGTGATGGCCCAATCACCGACTCCATCTACAGATAAATATTGTCCCTCGGACCGTAGGCGGCCGGTTCATCTCCTTCACTTACAGGCGATTTACTGTCCACTGTTTGTCTTCAACCCCCGCCCCGCCCCGCTCCATAATGCTGCTAAATAGCACTTTAGAACAGCTAGAATGACTGGAGCATATAAACGGATTCCAGAGTTTCCTGCGCAAAGCCAAGGTTGGTGAAATCGAATGACGCTGCCTTGGACTCATTCGGTATCGTACATCCCTAATGCGCTCTTCCTGTCTGCATGTATACAGACATTTCAAACTGGCCAGAGGAGGAAAAACACATTAGAATAGACCCTCCTGGCTGAGAGAGGGCTGCAGCGCTGCTGGGGTGAAGCGCAGAGGCGGGGGCCCTGGGGCGGAAGCTGTGCAGATGTGAGGAATGAAAACACGTAGTAGCATTACTACACTCTCTATTGTCATTGTTTCAAAAAAAAAAAAAAGAGTGAGTCAAAGATCCTTGAAAGGATGAGGAAGGGGTGAGACGGGCGGGGAGAGGTCCTCCAGTGGGAAAAGACATGGAAGCTAATGAGGGCCTTCCTGAGTGTCGCTGAAGGCAGGATGGACTCCTGTAAACTGTCTCCTTCTCTCGAGGCTCTGATGACTGCTGATGCGGCCTGCCCCGCCGCTGTCGGCCCGCCCTCACTCGTTTGTCGCTGCGCCCTTGGCTGGGAATGTGCACGTGCAATAAGCAGGTGTTCACCCACACCGTGGCGGGCCCACCCTGCACCTGTCCAGTCCGGTACTGGGTGGGGCCTAATTATAGAGACAGAAAACTGATCCTTCTAATTATGTTGTGGTTTTATCACTATGCTGATGAGTCCACCTGTGTTCTTGAACAGGTCAGTCTGGGATTGCAGGATGTCTGTGTGTGTGTGTGTGTGTGTATCTATCTATCTATCTATCTATCTATCTATCTATCTATCTATCTATCTATCTATCTATCTATCTATCTATCTATCCATCTATCCATCTATCTATCTATCTATCTATCTATCTATCTATCTATCTATCTATCTATCTATCTATCTATCTATCCCATTTCTCTAAGGTCCAGACATGACTGATCCTCAATGATTATCAGATTAATTGGCAGACCCAACCCACAGTGAATCCTCACATTGCCGCTCCTCCTCCTCCTCCTCCTCCTCCCCTCTCTTCCTCCTCCTCCTCCTCTCCGTCTCCGTCCCTCCAGTCCAGCGAGCTCAGCAGAGCAGCAGGCAGTGATGGACCGGAGCTCACCCAGAAGGCTCAGCCGCTAAAGGGACCTCGGCCAGTGAACGCGCGCACGCCGCAGCTCGGGACATGACTCTCAACAGCTGAGCGGCCATTCAGCCAACCTCCAGCCTCCCAGCGTCTGCTGCCAACCGAGCGGGGAAGCGAGCAAAGTCGAGTGGACTAACCGAGGCTGCGTCCGTGGCGCCAGGATGCGGGGAGCGAGGCATCACCTCAGGACGGCAGCAGCTGCCGTGGTCGGTGAGTGACCCACAGGAGCGCGCGCGCGTTTGTCTTTAATCATCAGAACTAACGGTGTGCGTCAGGATGAGAGAGCATTTTCCCAGCTCTGCGCGTCATTTGCGCGCAAAGCCAGACGGCGGCTGAGATCCTCGCGTTCTGCATAATTGAGCATCCACCCGCGCTGTCTGCGCACCCATTAAAAGGTGGTGGCACCGTGAAACGCCCCGAAATACTTTCCGCCCCCACTGGCCCACGCGCGTTCTTTCTTCTGACTCAGAATTGCCGCACAGCTGTGCTGATGGCGACGCGCAGACGCTGACGGAGCAGCACCAAGCAGCTGAGTTACCCTCAAGTGCTCCAGACAGCTTGTTGCGCGCTGCCGTGTTTGCGCACCAGGGCTGAAACTTGGTGGGAGAAGAGCTGAGCAGACGTTTCTGGTGGACACTGTCACGGAGTCTGGTCAGAAAGTGTTTGGAATAGCGTGCGTCATGCTCTGCGTCATGTCCTTGTCAGGTCTGCTTTTGTTAATGTTCAACATCCTTGGTAAAAGCGTCGCTCTCCAATATTTCCTGGACTTCCGGCTCTTGAAACATGAAGGATGCTGAGCAGACAGGCTCTCCTTAACCCACTGAGTCCTCCTCTTAGCATGTGACACAGCTTGTGATGTTCATTACAGATGTAAGTTTGAAAAGAAGATGTGTGTGTGTGTGTGTGTGTGTGTGCGTGAGGTTTGCCATCGTGCTCTCTCTCTCTCTCTCTCTCTCCCTCCGGCTCCTTTAATCAGATTGCATCAGGTCATTAAGTAATCATCTTGGCTCTGTCTGTGGAAGCCGGCTCTTTGTGAATGCGAGCTGCCATCCTGCAGCCGAGCCAGCGAGCGCGTCACATCCTGCGCCGGAGCGTGGACGCGTGACCTCAGCCGTGTTCGACGGAGGAGGCTCGGAGGAGGCGGGAGCCGCCTGCGTCCGCCTCGGAGGCCCACATGCGGTTGCAGCGGCGGCAGCATTTAATCTGAGTGAATTCCGAACAGAGACGGGGGCTGCAGGTGGTTTGAGTTTGGAGCGGCATCTGGCTTCCATCAGCCCGCGTCAGAGCCCAGCGGCCGGGCTCGACGTGAGCGGAACCCACGCTGGAAACGGAGGGTCACGCAACCCAGTTTTTGCTTTCAATTCATCACACGGTCTGGAGGAACCGTGTGGAAGAACCATCACAGGTCCTCACAGACCAACAGAAGAAATGATTAGAGGTCAGTTAGAGAAGGAGCTTTGACCACCATCCGTGTTCTCCACCTGTCACTGACACCAGCTGACACTCGTATGCAGATGCAGCAGGCAGATGACAGAACCGCTTCCACGCAGCTGCCCAGCATTTCTGCTGTTACTTGTTGCTGGTCTTGTTAGAGTTTGACGGCTGGTTTGACTGGATTTAACATCTGCCGGAGCTCTAAGACAGAGAGGACGGGTAAAGCGCCAAACACAACCTGACTTAAGTCCTCTGGCTGCACAAAGAGAACATTATCGCCAGTGTTTTACAGCCACGAAAGATTTGTACGACATTTAAAAGCTGTTAGCGGCTAAGATGAATGCAAACTTGTTCCAAAATGATAAATTCTCGCTGCAATATTGAGCAATTTCAATGGAATTGAAAGGCGGCGGGTCAGGGATGACATATGAACCCAAACTAAATAACAGCTTAATGCTGAGACAACAGAGTAAAACCTGGACTTAGATACACAACAAAGGGATCTGGACCAGAGCGAAGCAAGTGGCCTTTACAAGCCAAATAGGCTCAGGAGATGGAAGTGCAGCCAGAAAGAAGGAAGCAGATCCAATCAGTAGCAGTGGAACACATGGTCCAGCTTGAAACAACTGCAGATTTAAGTCAGAATGCTGAGATCGACTGAGCGCAGATGACTTCCACTTCTGAGGAAACTTAGCAGAACTGTGAGATGTGTTAGATCATAGTTTCTGTGTGTGTGTGTGTGTGTGTGTGTGTGTGTGTGTGTGTGTGTGTGTGTGTGTGTGTGTGTGTGTGTGTGACTGCACCTTAAAACCCTGTCAAACCGAGCTGTGATGAAGCAGGCATTATTATCTGTGAGCTCATTCGTGCTTTCTGGCCTCAGCGACGTCGGTCGTGGTTGAGGTGTGAGTTTTGCCGGTTAGCAGCACTTTCTGTTCAACCTTCTTCAGTTACCCATAATGCCTCATTAACCACACGAAGGCCTGAACACTCCTGTGTGGGGGCTGAATGCGTCGTGGGTACAGCAGAATCACATGCACCTCATCCAACCACAGGCTCACAAACAGCTCGTGGAGCAGAAAGTAGCTCTCTGTGAACAAAGGTGAAGCAGAAGAGCGTATACGCTGTGTGTGTGTGTGTGTGTGTGTGTGTGTGTGTGTGTGTGTGTGTGTGTGTGTATGGCTGAAAAGAAAAACAGTTCCGGTGTGACTGAAGGTGAAACCACAAATGCCCCCCTGCACGACTCCTCTGAGGCAGCGTCTGGCAACCGTGAATCTGTCAGCTGCAGAGTGTTGATGCATTTCTTCCCGTCAGATTGCAGCGAAGCCGCCAAACGTTTTACGTCACTTTTAAATTCTTTTGCGTCCTAAAGCAGGACTGCTCAAGGATAGGATGTGTTGCCAGTGGCCTCTGGGATAGGTCGATGCCCGTGGCCCCCGATCAGCTGGTTAGCAGGAGATGGATGGTCTGCAAACGCGATGCGTCTCATATTAATGGCGTCAGCGTGCGAAGTCTCACGTCTGAATGCCTCCTTTGTTTATGAAGATAAGCAGCATGAAATAACTTCATCTGAAAATTGAATCATCGCATAAGCGCCCCCAAGGTTCCAAAGTAAACATTTGAGCAGCACGATAACAAGATAAGTGCAGAACCCCCCCTCCTCACCCCCAACAACGTGCACATGCTTCGACCTGAACCCGATATCTCAAAGCAACAAGACGCCCGTGGAGGAGTGACATCACACCCTGCCTCAGCTTTCGTGGGGTCTTAACCTCCGAGGAAGGTCGAGCCCCACGCACACACGCACACACACACACACACACACACACACACACACACACACACACTGAGCACCATCCATCAATGCTTCCAGCTGCAGTTGGTGCAGTTTCAGGAGCATCTTCAGAACCTGCCACGAGTCCTCGCTGCAACTGTCTCAGGGGCTGAATCAGAACAAACGCTTTGAGGACGCGTCTTTTAAAGGTGCAGGCGGCGTGAAAGCTCTCTCCAGACGTCGATCCATGCAGCGGCTGCTTTGTAGGCGGATCCTTTTTTTATGTTCGGGGCGGATGAGATGGTCTTGTGAGCCGTGTTTGACCTGGAGGTCCTCGCTCAGCACATGTGACTACATGTGTTTGGAATCAGCCTGGCAGCTGCCGCGTGCTCAGCCTTCTCGGATGATCAGACGCTTACCTTTCCACACTCTGGAACGTCTGCACCTAATTTGCTCTGAGGTATTTTCTGGTCATGTGACCTCTGGCACCGCACGGACGCAGAGATGAGAGAGGAGGGGAGAGGGAGCGCTTTGTGTGTGTGTGTGTGTGTGTGTGTGTGTGTGTGTGTGTGTGTGTGTGTGTGTGTGTGTGTGTGTGTGTGTGTGTGTGTGTGTGTGTGTGTGTTTTGCAGTGGTGAGACTTTGGCATCATCACCAGACAGAGCAGACTGAAGTCAGACTTAGTCATGGCTGCTGCTGCACCTAGGTCTCCTTCATCAGCAACACCAGCAGACAGGCGTTCAGACGGGCCAGGAGCCCCCCAGCTGATAACAGTTAGGTTATTTCCAGCTCACGCTCGTCTTAAATCGGTGCACCTGCCGATCTAGAGAGCTCCGCCCTCCTCCGCCTTCAACAGGGTGAAGGCGTCACGCTCCGGAGAGCACAGCCACTCTCACGTTAAGTTGCTTTCTTTCTAACTTTTGGGTGTAGTTTGAAATGAAGCCATTGGTGGGTTTTTTTTGTTTTGTTTTTTTTGTTGTTTTTTTGTAAAACAGGATTCGGGTTTGTCTGGAGTCATTTCCTTCTTTTTTTCCCCAGCGTCTTCCGACCGCGACCCCGTGACCTCCGGCCAGGAAAAAAAAAAACCAAACACACGCACACACTCCAGCTCTCACAGCTGCCGGTGTTGCTGTTTGTGGGTGTTTGCGAGGGCCTGATCACACACACACACACACCCACCACCCCTCCGTGCCGCCGCCATCCATCAACCTGGCGTCGCGCTCGGAGGTGTGGCCACACGGACCCCTCTGACAGGCCAACACAAACAGCCGCGCGGGTCAGGTTCGCCTCCGGATTTGCTGAAATATTGACGCCGATCAATGCCCGCCTATCGGTCGCGAGGCTAATTGCTTTACAACCCGACCATCAGCTGCTCGCAGCGTTGGGGTCAGACCGGCCCGGCCCCGGTGCCTGTCTGCATTAGCCAGCGCATTAATCAAACGTGGACGTTAACAGCGTTCATTACTGGAACCACGTTCAACTTCCTGGATCCCTCCCAGTTCTGAAGGAAAGCTGCCCTGAGGAAACGCAGCGAAAACCCTGGAAGGTCTGAGAGAAAGAACTAAACGCTGGAGTTATTAGTCGAGGTTAAATGAGCAAAGTAACGGGGACGTCATCTTCTGTCAGCTTCTCTCGGACGGTCTTTTCCTTGACTGTCGGAGCGGCCCTAAAAAAAGCCTCCTGGAGGAACTCTGAGAAGACATCTGTGTTTGACAGAGAGGGAGTGTCTCCTCCCCCACCGAGACCATACCTTCCTGTTTTTATCAACTCTGATCCATTTTCTCCTTGAAAATAAGACCTTGAGAAACACTGGAGGGCGGTTAAAGGCCGTGGAAGCACATCGGATTTGGACTAGAAGCAGAAGAAGTGGTTCAGCGCCTGGGAATGTTGCGAAAGCTGAAGCGATGTTGGTGGATAAATGCTCAAAAGCACAAAAGAAAACAAGTTCTGCTTTGCTATTTTCAGCCTGATGCGATCTAAAACGGTCTCTCTTTTGGCCTTCCGTGCACATTCGTCCTCTTCTGCGTCTCTTCCCTCTTCCTCTCTTAATTTGCTTTCAGTGCATCTGTAAAATAAACCCGCGACGATGTCCTAGGAGTTGCCGCGGCGATGTCCTAGGAGTTGCTGCCTAGCGCGTCAGGCGGAAGCTCACGGTCAGTATATTCTGCTGGAACGAGGCGTAGCGGGATTATTTTCATGTCTTGCTTATTGAATCTGGAGGAAGGTCGTTCTTTGACCCACGAGTGTGTATATTTTTAGCTCCCCCAAGGGTGTCCCAGGTCCCCCCCCTGTCCCAGCTGCTCTTTATGGGTTATAAAGCTGACGATCAGCAGATTTAACAAGGCTGCGTCTGCGGCGGGGTCCCGCTCAGGAGGCTGCCAACCACCCCTGCAGTGTCCGCACTGACTCTGTGGGAGGATGAAAGTTTGACAAGCGTCGGGGGGGAATGATGTGAGGGGGTCTCCGCTTGCAGGCGCGCAGGTCCTCCGCTCCAGGGAGCACATCTGGAGGTTTGAGAGCGGAATCGGACCCCGGCCGGCCGGCTGATGCGTCCCGTCGGCAAATGAGAGGAAGCATGAGGAGATACGCTGGGATGGCTGATAGAACGCACGGAGACCACTGGATGGGAGGAGATGGAGAGAGATTGACGAGGAATGGGAGAATGAACTCATCAGTGGATTTTTTTTTTTTTGGGGGGGGGGGGCATGGATGGAGGAGATCAGAACATAAATGGCCCCATGAAATTTAGTTTGCTTTACAGATTTTCACAGATGTTTCGACTCAGCCCTGCTCGGCAGCAAAGGTGTAGTGTGTCCAGCCAGCATCTGCTGTTGGCTAAAAGCTGTGTGTGATGATTTCTACCTGACCAATCAGAAATCTGCAATCATTCCTCCCTCGATTTTAGCGCTAGAATTGAGTGTGTGGAGTCGAGAAAAGGCGCAGGTTTAGCAGGGAGGGAGCTGGAGCCGCGATCGTCCTACTTTCATTTATCTACAACATCCTCTTCCCATAGATATGAACTGTTTATCTCTGCGTTCACGACCTCCTGCGTCCTTTTCGCACCTCCGCGTTGAACGCTTGCCAACACACCGGCAAGTACAGTCAGAGGAGAAAAATGTTAGTTTGGACGTTTCCTGCAGCCTGAAGAGAACAGAACAGCGGAAGAAGTGGGAAAATAAATGGGCAAGACGATAAGGCCAAGAGTGAAGGGTAGGGGAGGAGAAATGCTGCCAAGAAGTGAAGAACAAAGCAGGAAATATTTGAAAGTGTGAGGCTTTCAGCTCTTCGTGCCTCTGGGCTAACTGAGGTCATGCCAGATTGTGAGGCTTGTCTGCTGTTAAACACCAACACATGGTGCAGTCCGGCCCCGCCCAAAACCCTTTTTCGGACTTTACACGAAGGGCCAGACCCGGTTCCATCGTAAAAACTTTAACTCCTTCGTTCTTCGCGTCCTGCATCCTGTCTTCAAAGGATGCACAGGGCTGGTTCTCAGCCGTCTTGGCTGCAGTCGTCTGTCTGGGGTTTTCTTCTTCAGGCCGAGCGACTGTTTCCTAACTCTGCCGATGTGTGTTAGGCTTCTTTAAAGCTGTTGATGTGTTAGAGGCGAACAGGTGCCGGTCAGGTGGGTTCTGACCGCAGCTTGGACGCTCGCGGGCGTCTCAGAGGCTAACACGCGCTACCTTGAGCTTCGGTCCGGTGTTTGTACCCAGCGTCATATTCCAACTGTGGAGCTGCATCTCAACAACGGCGCTCCTGCATGTTTGACAGTTGTGTCATGAGTAATTCAGGTGGTGTTTTGGCCCCTTTCTCTGTTAGCTTAGCTACGAAAACATGCGCACTGGAGCCCAGCGAGAAGCGTGCAGATAACAGACAGCTTTATATCCCAATACCTCAGAGGCTCATGAGGCCATTTCCATCCACAAATGGTTGCGGTTTTCCAGGGCAGATGTCGGCACAAGCACCCAAAATAGCTGCTTGCGTAACTCCCTGGTTTGGATTTTTGCAGAGCGGAATCAGGAGACGCCGATTAGAGGGGTAAACAGAAGATCAGTGCAGAGACAGGACGCAAGAGACTGCACCGGCGATACGCTGGTGTGTGTGTGTGTGTGTGAACCCAGAGTCTGACGCACTGAAATGCTCCGGTTGGCCAGAAGCCATCCTAAATCTACTTAATTAACTCTGTGTGTGTGTGTGTGTGTGTGTGTGTGTGTGTGTGTGTGTGTGTTTAATGATGCCAGTAGAGACAGGAAATGGAACTTGGATGGAAACGTAGGAAACAATTTCTGAAAATCGGCGACATCTTCTTCCTCCAGGAAGCAGAGCTTCGATGAAGGTCCTGGTGGACCTGGACCATCAGGACCTTCATCGAAGCTCTGCTGTCACCACCGCGTGTCCCGTCTGATCATACAGTGTCCACAGAGACCCCGTGGGCTCACTTAAAAAGCAAACACATATTTATGCGTAGCTTCCATACTGAAAACGTGATTCTCTGCCTCTCTAAAGCACCTAGAGACAATTATATTGTAAAAAGCGCTATAGAAATAAAACTGAATTGAATTGAACTGAGATTCTCGAGAGCCATTAAAGTCATTCGGTCATAAGTGGAGTCCATCAGCGTCAGGTCCTCAGGAGGACTGAAAGATCTGCACTCAGGGAATCTAAATAATTCAGACAACGTGAAGATCTTCCTGGGGGCCTCGCTCTTTCTCTGCCCTACCTCACGTGTCCCAGAATCGAATATATTACGCTGGAGGAATTCCCTGCTTCCTGAGATATGAAGGCTGCCATTGTGTTGGCGGCACAATGAGTCATGGATGGATTTTTTAAGGGCCTCTGTGATATACGCTGGTCTGGGGGACGGACGGACGGACAGCGGGCGGCCAGCAGAGAGGAGGCCATTGTCCCGCAGGTCAGGCCGGGCCCTGCACTCGGGGTCGCGCCGATGCTCGAAATACCTCCTACGTACACCAGACTCGCTCTGTGTGTGTGTGTGTGTGTGTGTGTGTGTGTGTGTGTGTGTGTGTGTGTGTGTGTGTGTGTGTGTGTGTGGTTCATACAGTTCAAACTTCAACACTCTCTCTCAGTGCAGAAGAAGAGCAGCTATTTCCATAGAGTTTATTAATATTGTATTTCCTCAGTCTTGTGTATGTTTGTATATATGAATATTTGCACTGCTGTTTGTTGATCCGGACATTTGAAGGTCGCGGGTCTAGATCTCGCCATCTTCAGGCGTCCCTCTGACGTCTCTGTCCTTCTTCTCCGCCTGCAGCGCTGCTTGCGTGCGTCCTGTCCTTCAACGTGGACCAGAAGAACGGAATGTCCTTCAGCGGCCCGCTGGAGGACATGTTCGGCTACACCGTCCAGCAGTTCGAGAACAGCGAGGGCAAATGGTGAGTGTGTCGGCTTCAGCGGAATTACAGCGCAATCAAAGACTGGCTTTGATGTCAATGATGGAAAAAACATCAAAGCAGGCATCTATTGATTCTACTTGATCATTTGAATCAAAGCATTTCCCTCAATTCTACTTGCAAAGGAACCAACCCGTCCAAGAGGAACTACTTTCTCCTGTAAAACTACGAAGGAGTAAACAGCAGCTGCAGCCGTAATGAGGATGCTTGTCTTTACGGCTGTAGCTGTTAACTTTAAAACGCCTCCCAGAATATTCCCAACCAGAGCTGGAGGGAATCCGAGCGTCTCCTCGCTGCGACGCTCCCCGTTAAATATTACGAGAGTCGTTAAGCCTGTTTAGCTACATCCCACCTCTGGTTACCCAGGTCTTAATCCCTCGCTCCTGATTCCTGCTGCTCCGCGTATCCACCTCATCTGGCTTAGGAGATCGGTTACATCTGGTTCCTTCCTGCGTCGCCCAAATGCTCCTGGGTGATAAGGGCAGAGAGAACCCGTGGAGGAGCATTCCAGGTGCTGGTGCTAAAGAGCGCAGGGATGGACAGAGTTTCGGGGAAAGGAGAGCAACAAGGTTCCAGGAGACAGAATGTTCTCTGCCTTCCATGTGTGAGAAGATGGAGGGAAAAGATGGCGAGTGTGATGTAACGAGTTGCCCGAGCTGGGAGGAGCGTGATTACTCACAGATGTTCTCACAGATATCAGCTTCACCTCAGCGGAGATGGAATCGGTTCAAAAAAATCAACTCCTCCGACCCCTGAACGAGGTTGCTAGTCTTGTTTGGCGAGAGGAAAAATGAGATTTTAATGAAGATCTAATTCCCCGTCTGAACTCGACCTTCTCGTGGAGATGTTGCCGCGGACGACCAAGGCCCATTACAATCCAGGAATGTTAATTAGCCCCAGTGTTTGGAGGGATGCTGATGACCGTCTCTTTCTGGCACCAGCGCACTGATGGAGTGACACGGTGTTATGACGCCCACGCATGCACGCTGGCGTGGAACGCGGCCTGCTGTGCCTCCACGCTCGACATCTGCACACCCATCTGGAACCAATCGTGAGAATTAGGCTACATTCAACTGTTGGTTTTAGAATTTAATAACGAGGCAACCCACAGATCCAGATGCCAATTATAATAAACTCTGATAATAACGATAATTATCCATTTAAACAGCCCGTCGCAGCGTTTGGGCACAACAGGAACGCGCAAGTTTCAACCCACCGACGTTTTATTCCTGCAGTTACATTTCATTATCGCAATTTTAAAGCTCCGGCGTGGATGCGTGGTGTTTGGACGGAAGGCTTTCAAACCGACCAATCAAACGTCCCTTTTTCTGCGTGCAGGGTTCTGATTGGATCGCCGCTGTCGGGCCAGCCAGCTAAACGGACGGGGGACGTGTACAAGTGTCCAGTGGGCAAAAGGGACAACACGTGCATCAAACTGGAGTTACCAAGTAAGAACACAGTGTGTGTGTGTGTGTGTGTGTGTGTGTGTGTGTGTGTGTGTGT
>BJFM01001737.1:362177-375491 GCA_016586285.1 Arothron firmamentum
TCCCCCCCCCCCCCCCCCCCCGGTCACAACAAGCAGGTGTGCTGATGCACAGATGTCGTGGCAGGCTGTTGTTTCAGGTTCTGTGTTCCTTTATCCCAACTTGCTGGTGGTGGGATGGTAATACAAGATTTCTCTCTTTCTCACCCCCCCACCCCCCAGTTCTGTGTGGCCAGTCTCATGTTCATTTGAGCTGCTCTGAAGCTGCCATCCTCCCCAAGGCTTCTCTTCCTTTCAGATAGTTTCAGATGGAGTGCATGTCAGCTTCTTGTTGGATCAGTGTAGCGTTTGGGAAGACCTTCAGCAGGCTTCATTTGACTGTTAGAGCTTAGAACTGCTAGAACTGCTCAGACTTGATGGTACCTGTTTATTGGAATGCCTCTCTCTTTCGGTTTTTGATTGTTTCTGCTGCATATTTCCCTTGTCATACCTCACTTCTTATTGACCAACATGGTTCCTGACAGAATCCTGAGCGTAAATGCCAGCATCGACACAATTGGAAAGATTCTCCTGAAAATCATCCCTACTCTGGAGGAGGTGAGCAGCATTGCTTTATCATCTTGGGCGGACTTAAGGGCCTGCAGTCGTGATCTTTGCTCTGTGTGTCTTTAGTATCAGCACTACAGTGGAATTGATTTCGACAGCGAGCTTCGCCTGCTGATCCATCAGAGTTTGGCAGGCGGCATCATTGGGGTGAAAGGGGCCAAGATCAAAGAGCTGAGAGAGGTCTGACTGACTCTTGCTCTGCTTTTCTGCCTGTTTTTGGTGCTAGAGGTCTAAAACGCTCAGCTTTCTGTGTCCTAGAACACGCAGACAACCATCAAGCTGTTCCAGGAATGCTGTCCACACTCCACCGACAGGGTTGTCCTGGTGGGAGGAAAGCCTGAGCGCGTCATCGAGTGCATCAAAGTCATTCTGGAGCTGGTGTCAGAGGCCAGTTCACGTCTGAGACACGATAAAGATCTTCGCTTTCTATTACCGCTCATGTGACCTACAGACTTTGACCGCAGACCCCCATCAAAGGCCGCGCGCAGCCTTACGACCCCAATTTCTACGACGAGACGTACGACTACGGCGGTTTCACCATGATGTTCGAGGACAGAGGCAGGCGACCCGTCAGCGGCTTCCCCATCCGCGTGCGCGGGGGCTTCGACCGCGCGCCTCCCGTTCGCTCCAGCAGACCGCCGCCCCCCTCCCGAAGGGATTACGACGACATCAGCCCCCGCCGGGGCCCTCCGCCGCCGTTGAGCAGGGGCGGACGAGGCAGCAGCCGAGCTCGGAACCTGCCTCTCCCCCCTCCGCCACCTCCGCGAGGCGGGTAAGATGTGGCCCTCAGGCTAAATGAATTCCCGCCATGCTGCGGGACAGCCGGCCGCCATATTTGGACTTCTCGGTTGTTTAAAATGTGCTTGGTCCTTGCAGAGGAGACCGGTTTTCCCACGGCAGCTATCACAGCAGCATGGACGACCGACCGAGGTGAGCGCGCATCAGAGCGCCGTTATCAGCCGTTGATAGCCAGGCAGCAACACAACAGCGTAGTTGAGCGTGCTGGATGCTGTGTTAACGAATGTGTCTGCTCCAGCGAGAGAAGAAGCAGAGGAGACCGCTACGACAGCATGGTGAGTCCGTCTGCGCCCTCTGACGCTCGCTCGCTCGCTCGCTCTCCACAAAGGCCTCAAACGAGGCGGCTGGAATTCCTGTTTGTGAGTGTAGCATGAGCACGGAGGCATGGCCGCCGTGATGCAGTTGCACCATGTACGCACACTGCTTTAGGTCTGCCGTTGCCTGGCAACAGTAGTCTCCTTGGATACCGCGAGCAGCTGTTGTCCAGAGATCGACGAGGCGAGCAAATGAACTTAAGATGAAACCAAAGCGATTCCTGATCGGGTTCCTCGCAGGTCCCACTCGCCCAAGAAATGCTGCTTTTTTAACTTTTGATCAAATAATATTTGATTCTCTTTCAAGAACTTTTGATTTGACTTATGCAAATATCAGATTGAAGTTTCACTTTAGAAACCACTGATATTGTTGTCAGTGCAGTCAGTCTTTCATGTCCAAGCAGTTCTTTGTGTAATTTTAAATGCTAAGTAGGGTTCCTGTGCGGCGAGGAAATTAATTACAATTGCAATTAATGGCAGAGCACATTCCAAAATCTTCAAATTCCTTCAACTTGGAAATAAAATGAGCCCGTCCTGGATATTTTCAGCAGTGGCAGCTCTCAGATTTTCAAGCAAAAATGTGATTTTCAGAAGTGCAGAGGAATGTTTGAAGCATGAGTGATGCAGGGAAAATGTGCCGGGGTTTATTGCTTTGGAATCTGCACTCAGATCCTCGGGGAACATTTCCAACACCTTGCTGAGTCTGTGCTTCGGTAATTTGGACTGTTCCGGATAAAGACAAAAAACCATGACTACTCAGTCGGCGCTGGCCAAACCCAGAAGAGAGTGAATGTGGAGTGTGGGGCTCATTTGTATGCTGAAAACTTTACAAAGTCGTCATTACATGCATCCGTTTAGCATTGTTTAATCCTCTTTTCCTTTTTTTTCTCCTCTCAATCCATCCTGGAATGCAGAGTGGCAGCAGATATGGTGAGTGTGGCTGATGTTGTAGAGTTTATGTTGATCTGTGCATTTCATCAGGGATGATGATGATGTCGTGTAAGGCCGCCCTCAGACTGTACACTCAGACAGACAGCTGCGGTAAACCTGACCAACGCCATCGCCATGACACCAGGATATCCTAAGATATCTCAGATCCCAGATATTCTGGCTCAGACTTTGTGCCGAGGGAGGACGGCGTGACACATCCTCCATCCATATTCATGTCAGTGGGGCGACCTAATTGACTGCGTTAGACCTGCTCTCCTCAGTTCTCCGCTTTAAGACTGCTGTTTCAACGTTAGCAGCGTTCCAATACAACAGCTCCAGCTGGGCTTTAAAGAGCAATCATTGGCATTTTCTGTTCCCAGGGTTAATGAGGGGAACATCACCGTCCTTTTAGCGTGAAATCTGAAAAGCTGAGCAGCCGTCAGAGGAAATCAGAGCACCGCGCTGTTGAATTGGATCTGGACAGACTGAAGTGCATCCCTGCTTTGTTTTCTTAGTTTTGCTAGCAGATGTTGCACATGCTGACCCTCCCAGGCTGCAACATCTGTTTGCCTGATCTGTCCTGTTGCTTGCTTCCTTCCCTCCTTCCTTCCCTCCTTCCTTTCACCTCCACCGTCTAGCAGTTGTATTAATGGCTAACCAGCTATCGGCCTGAGCGAGAGGGCTAAAGCGATGTTCTACGAGGTTTCCTGCTTTGTGTACTGTCATGTCTTTGTCCCTGTGGCGTGTTTTCATTTGTCACTTTCTTGTTTCCACTGTTTTCAAAGACAACAATTCTTCCTGGGAGCACTTTCAGTCTGGTGAGTGGGGATGGATTCTTCCTGTCCCTCTGTGCTGCTTCCTAACCTGCGGGGAGCCTTTATTCTTCAGGCGCAGCGCAGTTAAAGACAGACTGACGAAGCGTTCTCCCTCACTTGGTTCCGCAGGCAGCAGGGGCTCCTACAGCGACATCGGCGGCCCGGTCATCACCACGCAAGTGACCATCCCAAAAGATGTAAGCCAGCGCGACTCCCCCTCAAAACCCTCCCTCCCGAGCCCACTTTCACTCGGCCCGCCTGCTTCTCTCGCAGCTGGCCGGTTCCATCATCGGCAAGGGCGGCCAGAGGATCAAGCAGATCCGCCACGAGTGCGGGGCGTCCATCAAGATCGACGAGCCACTAGAGGGCTCTGAGGACCGCATCATCACCATCACAGGGACACAAGACCAAATCCAGAACGCCCAGTACCTTCTGCAGAACAGGCACGTGCCCCAGCCCCGCCCGCTGCTTTCCTAACCCCGAGGAGGGCAGACATGTTCCTCACGGCCTGTCTCCTGTCTTCTTCCAGTGTGAGGCAGTACTCCGGCCGCTTCTTCTAGGATCCAGCCAGAAGACGGAAGCCACGCTGCCATCCTTTTCGCTCCTCCCGTCAGGAGGCCACATTCCTCTCCCTGGGACAGATGTGCTCTCTCCCCTTAGTCCCACATCTGTCCTGAAGTTCAGGTTCTGCTTTAAGGAGCCTGGGGAACTGTCTGCCAGCAGCAGAGGCGTCAGAGATGGAGCTGCAGCTGCTGTAATTAGCCCTTCTTTTAGATTTGCTGTGCCATCACTGGGGTGAGCTCATCTGTGTGCTAGCTTTCGCTGTCCTGAGTCGCTCCCAGACTTTATCTCTGCTTTTAGTACAGCATGCAGAATGTAATCTTTTTGTACGGAGAACCTCCTGTCATTGCCCCCCCCCCACATCCCCCACACCCCAAGTATTTAAGCACACTCTGAATGGGAAAACGCATGCTTGTGCAGCGAGAGAAAAGGAAACAGGCGTTTGGGTCACCTTTGCTTTCTCCTGCTGATCCGCTGTGGGCCGAGGTCGAAGCCTGAGGTGGGATGTATCATCTCGCCTCTGACCTGCAGGAATTCAGTTTGTACATATTTTCTAAAAGTCAGTCATTTGCTTTAAGCTGAGGAGGGAAATCATTTTAAAGATTTCTGTTTTTCTTTGAGAGATCCAGAGAAAGTGTGTGTGCACATTTCCTTAAAGCCGTGACTTCCTGAAGCGTAGATGAGGAGGCGGGCGGATTGATAGATTTGGTCCTTTTCATTTATGTGGATTCCCTCTTTCCTTTCTTTGATGTTCTTCACTGTGATGGACTGTAATGCAACCTTAATGTCAGACCTTCTATTCTTTTTTTAACAACGGTAACTCCGTGTCTGCTTCTCTGTAACTGTCTGATATCTGTGGTGCCTGCAGGTGTTGAGTAAATAAAGTCTGTCGCAGTCCACGCGCACGCATAGCACGTTTTACTTCAACCATTAAAGTAAAAGAGGGGCCGGGGGGTCACCACGACGCTCGTGGAAGGTTGGCTGACTGTCAACCTGGAGGAGCTGAACCAGTCTGCAAGAGAAGATTGGTGAGGAAGAAAATGGCCTGGAGCTGTTGTAATCAGATACCAGCGGATGTGAGCGGGAGCCCTGGATCAGGCTTTGCTGGATCAAAGTGGCAAAGTTTCACTCATTTGGATTGTTTGTGAAGAAAAGCAGACATATACATTCCTCCTGGATATTTATGGCTCTATGCTGGTAAATGACAGAAAAATCGAATGTATGTTATTATTGTGTCTGTTTCTTAGTCTGGAATTCTACACGTATTATTATTATTATTATTATTTTTGTTCGTAGCAATAATTGTTTTTCATTGGGAGTAATGTGTCTTGTCACATCCATCCTCAGTTAACACCGGATATTAGTTCCCGTCGTGTAATAAACACAAACGGCTTCCCATCAGAGCTCGGCCCCCCCGGCCGTCACATGGTCCGAGCCGTCCTCCGCCCGGAGCTCCGAGGCAGTCAGCGGGGAAGCAGCCGCTGCCGAGGGCGTCGCCGAGACCAGAAGCCTGCTCTCCCGACATCTCAGTCCTGCTCCGGACACTATTCGCCTCTGTGTTTGTGGAAGTTTTTCAAGGGAAAGTCCGCCATATTCATCCCAGCGCGGCCGGAGCGGAGCGGAGCGGGGCTGAAGCAGGGAGGCTCCCCCCGCTGAACTTACCCAAACTTCAGTTCCCTTTTCTGGGGAGGAACGAGGTAGGAGAAGCGGCTCGCTTTCAAAAAAAAAAAAAAAAAAAAAGTGTTGTAAATCTCGGTGTTGACTTTAGCCGAACCGAAAGCGGAGCCCGGGACGGGGGCTCTTTTTCCCTCCCGTGTGATGACCGAGGGCTTGTGTGTGTCTGTGCCGTGAAGGAGAGGCGCTACCCGGGGGCGATGACGCTGAGCTTCGCGGGGGCCTGCTGCCTCAGCCCGGAGGCCAAGGAGGCTCGGAGGATCAACGACGAGATCGAGAGGCAGCTCCGCCGGGACAAGAGGAAGTGCCGCCGCGAGTACAAGCTGCTGCTGCTCGGTGAGGGAAGGCGGAGGCCGGCCCGTCCGTCCCGCATGGAGCCTGGTAGATGGAGGCTGGTGGGACCGACGGGCCTGCTGCCACAAAAACAACCAGGGGAAAAAAAAAAAAAAAAAAAAAAAGTTTTGCTTTTAGAGTTAAGTTGCATAAAGTGCATTATTTTCCCTGCACTTGCTATAAAAGCAGGAATAAATCATTCTCTTAGCTGGATTTGAAGGCGATCGATTGATCAGCGCAGCGGCGCTCCGCTTCTCTGCTTAATGCAGGAAAGTATCGATTATCTAGGAAAGTACTTGAAAACCATGAGAATGGCCCCTTCAGGAGCGCGTTATGTTGTGATGGTGCCGTTATCACTTTATGCCTGTGTAAAAGGATATGCTAATGTAGCTACCCGAGGCAACTCAGTAAAATTCCAAAAAGCAGCAGCCAGGAATGGACAGCTGTCCCGGACCAAGCCTCCGCCAGCAGTGTCCCCACCCGGGAGCCAAAGATTCCCACTGTTCACGCTGAAAATATTCAGTTATCCTACCGCTAATGTCGGTTGCATCACGTCTTGAAGGGAGAAGGTGGTGGTGGTGGTGGAGGTGGAGGGCCAGTCCTGTGGGCCGGTCCTGCTGGTAATCTGATGGTAATAAAACAGATCTGGCTCATGTGGGGGGGGCTCGCCTCTGCCAGGAGGGAGCTGGCTCTCCTTAAGGACCTGACCTTCCACAGGCCGTGAAGCCTGAGCGACTTGTGGCTGCGGATCAAAGAGAACATTCCAACAGATCAAAGAAAACCACCCAGCAGATCAGAGAGGACGGGAGCGACACGGTTTTAACAAAACCAGCGTCGGTGTAAAACGGGCAGAGCCCTCCGCAGCTCAAAGCTTCCGTTTGTTATCGGCGCTAACGTGTGTGCGTCGGCCGTCCACCACCAGCAGATTCCAGATCAGCCGGCGTGACCGCCGCGCACGTTCCTCTGCGCCAGTGTGTGGTTTCTTTAAAAATGCCTCGCCGTCCTCTGGCTCGATCTTTAGCAGCGACCGGGATGACAAAGAACTGTTTATACAAGCGGGCTGAGCATAAACGGCAGCGCCATCGGGTCCGAGGACGCGATGAAACCCAGGCGACACTTCTGAAGTCCAGGCTTGCGTAACACAAGAACCACCGTGGCGCTTTTGTTTCTGTGAGCCAAAGGTTGGCTCAACACCGTTTCACCTCAGCTAAGGCGTTTTAGCATATTAGCACCTTAACCTTGACTTAACCTTGGCTAACATTGATCCCTGAGAACATGTCGTTGTCGTTGTCCAGATTGTCGTTGCACATGGATCAAAGCTAACGCCCGCCTTCAAACAGTGAACGTTTGGTCATGGCGGCCAGGGTAACGTGTGTGTAGTGTGTGTGAGTGTCGGTGGTTATTACATAACTTCCTTAATGGTTTGACTGCAGTTCTGCTGCGGTTTGCCTGAGTGCTGCTCACGTCCGGCGGTGCAGATCAGATAGCAACAGCTGATAAATTCAGATACGCGCGGCTTTTATGCCGCTAAGTGTTCATCATCGCGGAGCTAACGGCCAAAGAATGCCGGGAAACATGTGCCTTCATACTTTCTCAGAAGTGGGGAGTCGATGTAGATATCACTGCGCTCCAGTTACGACTGGGAAAAACCCAGATAAGGGCCTGGCTCCAGCTTTTGTTGGTAGCCATGGTAGCTAGCAGCGTCCAAGAGGGGCTACAGATGTGAGCTGAGGGGGTTGGACTGATTAAAAATAAAACATCCGGGTTGTGTGTTTTTGCACAAATATCTCACGTGTGTATATGTGTGTTTCTGTGGGTGTGTTTGCGGGCCAGGAACCGGCGAGAGCGGGAAGAGCACCTTCATCAAGCAGATGAGGATCATCCACGGACGCGGCTACTCCGACGAGGACAAGCGGGGCTTCACCCGGCTGGTCTACCAGAACATCTCCACGGCCGTGCAGGCCATGGTCCAGGCCATGAACGCGCTGCAGATCCCCTACAAGTACGAGAGCAACAAGGTAAGGCTTCCGTTCCACTCCCCCCACCCCCGCCCCGGGAGAGTTTCGGCTATTTCTGGGAAGCAGATAATGACGGGATTGGGCAGGCATGTCGGGACAGGTCTGCCAGAAGCTCCCATTTATCACAGCAGGATCTGTCACTGCCATTCCAGCGCTGCGAGTGGATTCATCACCCACTCGCTGCTGAAGCTAGGAAGGTCCCATCCTGCGAGAGCCGAGCGCAGGCTGGGGGGGGGTGTTCTTATTGTAATTCCTCGTCTCTCTCGTCCTCTCGGCGTCGCCCCTTTAGCTCGGCCGGGCTCTGTAAGTCATCCGGCTGGGTTCCAGGCCAGCTCCGGCCCGTCCGGACGCTGGACAGCATCAGTCAGATGTTTAAATTCCTGGCGCTCATGTTCTCAGCAGAGCGTCCCAGCCTTTACGCCGCTCACCCTCAGCAAATGGGAAATAATGGCTGATTCACTTTAAATATTTATCTCAGAAATGGGTCATTTTCAAGATTCCCTTCCCGCTTTTTCCGCCCCAGCGTGGACGCTTCTATATTTGTCCGTGTCGCCATCACTGACTTCCCCATGGAGGTTTGAAAGTGTTCTTGTGCTGAACTTCTGAACCCGACCCGGTCCATCCGTGCTGGTTCCGTTAGCCGGGATGGCTCGGACAACGCCCCGTCTCCCAACGCGGGCCTGGAATCAGGACCTGGGCGTTCCAGGTGTCCAGAGTCACGTAGCTCAGGACGAACTGAGTCATCCTGGCGTTTAACTCTGCATTTCATCAGAAAGGAGGTGTGTGTGTGCCTGCAGGACCGAGGGCTGTGGCCCTGCTCTTATGTAAGCAGCTCTAAGCTGCATTTTAGCCAGCTAGCGCTACTTCCTGTTTACAGCAAATGTAATTAGCATGAGTAGTGATGCAGCAGGTTAGCGTTGCTATAGTTGCAGCTACAGTCTGCTGTCTGAAACCAGGACGTCGTTATTTCTCACATTTGAAGGACCGTTTATCTGCAAACGCGCGGTAGAACTCATCTGTCCGACTGACTGTAGAAGCGGAGGATGAAACAGGCGGACGCGCAGCCACGGATCCCTTCAAAGTTCCCCTGTCGCGCCTCCTAAAGAGCAGGAAGTGAGCATGAAAGCGGAGGAGACGGAGCCGTGAAAATGGATTCGAAACGATGCACAAAGAGGCCAAGGCTCGCGAGGAGACGGCTTTCTCCTCAAAGGGGAGGACGCCGCTGAGGCGCCAGCTCCTCTTTGAGGATTTTTACCAGGTTTGGGCCCAAAAAAAGAGTCCAACAAAGCGAAAGCTGTAAGTTATGATGACTCAGCAAACGGCTCTTCCAGGATATCGAACCGTCTGATGATCTCATGGAAGTTTGCCTGCAGTCTTTGAATTATTCATTGTTAATTAGAAAAGTGATGGAGGAGGCGGAGAGCGAGCGAGGGAACTCTGGGCCACACACACATGGCCTGAACGCCTCCTGTCTCCCCAGGCCAACGCCGCCCTGGTCGCCACCGTCGAGGTGGAGAAGGTCACCAAGTTAACCCCTCCTTTAGTGGAGGCCATCCGGAGCCTGTGGAGCGATCCGGGGATCCAGGAATGCTACCTTCGGAGGAGGGAATACCAGCTGTCCGACTCGGCCAAATAGTGAGTGTGACCAGACCCCACAGGCCCCGTTCCACCCGTTTAATCTGTCACTTTCTGTTTAGCGCTCTCGAACGCTTCACATTCAGTTCTCCTTCCATTTCAAACTGTTGACAAAAGCTTGCTAAACAAGCTGGAGTGTGTCAGGAAGAAGCCGCCGCCGCCGGCCCCCCCTGAGCTCCGCCCTGAGTCCGCCTCGCAGCTCATCTGTCTCTCCTTTCCAGCTACCTGAACGAACTGGAGCGCATCGCCACCCCTCAGTATCTGCCCAACCAGCAGGACGTGCTGAGGGTCCGGGTGCCCACCACGGGCATCATCGAGTACCCCTTCCACCTGGAGAACGTGGTGATCAGGTCAGTGTGAGGTGGCCCTGATGCTGGGGGGGGTGGGGGGGTGGGGGTTGGGCGGGTGCTGGGGCATTCCCGTCTCGTTTAACGCGACCCTGCTGCCGGGCGTTAGCCTGCTAGCGGCGCTCTTCTTCGGGGGGAGCTGGCCCCCTCCTTTCCCCCCGCGTCAGCGTCGCTGTGCGAGTGCCCACATAATTTGGAAGCCATTACGTCTCGTTAGCCTCATTAGCCCCGTTTGACCACAGCTGGGGCTTGTTTAGCCATTAGTCATGTGAGGCTGCTCTCTGAGCCGTCCATGTCCGCAGCTCGCTGCGGTGCTTGGAGACGCAGCCTGACGTAGCTGCTGGAAAAGCTGCTCTCTGTAATAAAGGCGGTGTTGTGTCGCGCGTGTTGTGCTCGCAGGATGGTGGACGTGGGCGGCCAGCGCTCCGAGAGGAGGAAGTGGATCCACTGCTTCCAGAACGTGACCTCCATCATGTTCCTGGTGGCGCTCAGCGAGTACGACCAGGTCCTGGTTGAATCCGACTACGAGGTGACTCCTCCCGCTCAGCTCTCTTCCTTCTCCACCTCCTCCCCTCATGGCCGCAGTGTGCGGGGTGGGCCTGCAGGGGGAGCTCTTTAGTCACGCTCTTCTTCTCACCGCCTGACTGCTCCAGCAGGCTCATGTGCGCCTCCTCTTTCTCCCCCTTCTCCCAAAGAACCGGATGGAGGAGAGCATGGCGCTGTTCCAGACCATCATCACCTACCAGTGGTTCAAGCGCACCTCCGTCATCCTCTTCCTCAACAAAATCGACCTGCTGAAGGAGAAAATCATGCACTCGCATCTGGGCGACTACTTCCCTGATTACGACGGTGAGTGGAGAGACGGGGACACAGGCAGCAGGGGGGACGCCGCCACCTGGGGCTCGGCTGCAGTACAGGCCGATAGCCACCACCCCCCCCAACCCCCGAAGCTGCTTTCAGTTCTCATCTCAGATCCCTTTTTGCTTTTTGGGGGGTTTTCCCTCATTGCTCACTGCTGTTGCAACAGTTGCTCAGTCGGTTGCGTAATCCAACTGTGATGGGTTGCGTAGTCCAGCCGCCAGCGTGTCCTGAGCCTCTGCTCGTCCTCCCCCAGGTCCCCGGCAGGACGTGGAAGCGGCCAAGTCCTTCATTCTGGACGCGTTTGCCAGCCTCAACCCCAACGAGAAGAAGATCATCTACTCTCACTTCACCTGCGCCACCGACACCGACAACATCCGCTTCGTCTTCCACGCCGTCAAGGACCACATCCTGCAGGGCAACCTGGAGATACACAACCTGGTCTGAGGCGCCGGCGGCGGCGGCGGCGGCCGTGCGCGCTCCCCCGTCACGCCTCCTGCTCCTTTCCAACATCACAGCACTGCCTTAGCCAGGACTCTGTGGACCGTCTCCGGCGGCGGCGGTGCACGCGCACGTCCGTGGAATGGAACATGGAAAAAATCCCATGGCCTCAAACGCCACTCGCCACACACGCCATGCGCGCCGTCAGGGACACCGTGCGAGCGATTGCAGCTTCCCGCCCCGTAGCAGCTGGACCCTTAACGGCTGAAACGCGCTGGTGCCTTCAGGGACAACGGGCCAGATCGACACTGGCGGATCACCTGTCAGCTCTGTGTGTGTGTGTGTGTTCATGTCCTGTGTGTTCCTCTGTGTTGTTTCTGGTCGGCCCTCCGGACTCTGAAGGCGTCCCGTATTTGCCTGCGCTGGGAACCTGCGGTCCGGGGGCCAGCTTTAAGGCCGCTGCGTTCATTAGCGAGGCCACACACATTTCAAAGGGAATCCCTCTGGGTCCTGCTGCTGCCGCTGCAGCGTTCTGTCGCCGTTCCTCTTCTAAAACAGCAGCAGCGACTCTTTGATAGTTTTGTTTTTGCTGTTATTTATCTGATTGTAAATAGATCGTGGTACTTTTTCCTTTTGTAACTGTTTGCTAGCGTCAGGGTCATCGAACCTTCATGACTGAACCCACGCCGCTGATGTTTACGCGAGCCCTGACTGCCTGGTTTGAATGACTTCTTCCGTTGCTCCACCTCTGCCCTTGCTCCACATCCTGATGCTGGCTTTTACACGAGCGGACCAACAAACGGGTGTTTTTCACTTCCTTGCCTGTGTTTTTTTTCCTCCTGAAGCGTCTCAGCGGTTAGTGCTGCGGCTGGTAGCGTTAGCATGGGTTTGAACCAGGAAACTAGAGCTCAGCTGGGGGGGGGCGGTTTATGGAAGCCATGCTCTTCCCACTTCCTCATTGGCTGAAATCTTGACCCAGATCTGTGTTCCCTGGCTGGTTTGGTAAAATAATCAATAAAACAATAAAGAGTAATAATCTGCCTCAGCTCCAAGAGCCCTTTATTAAAGTGTGTGTCCCTCCTCAGCAGGGCTAGCACCAGACCTGGCCTGTAGGAGCCCGGAGACGCGCTTTTATTGTTTTCGTTTATCTGCGTGACCTTTTCACCCCGCAGAGGTGGACCGCCAGCTGAAGATCTGGCAGCTGTAATCAGAGACTGCCCATCAGCCCGCCCCCGCCCGCCGCCCCGCAGGAATGCACCTGAGCTGGGCCCCGCTCGAGGAAGAATGAAGGCAGAGCGCCGGTGAGCCGCACGTCCCGCCGCCGCTCCGCGTCTCCCCGTCAGCCAGCCAGGGCGACCATGGAGGAGTGCTGCCTGTCCAGCGAAGAGGCGGAGAAGACGAGGATCCACAGGGAGATCGAGAGGCAGCTGCAGCGGGACAAGAGGAAGTCCCAGAGGGAGTTCAAGCTGCTGCTGCTGGGTGAGTTTAATCATTGACGGCCAGGCCAGAGCCCCGCATCCCGCCCGCTGCGGCTGCCGTCCCGCCACCGTCAAACACACGTGTTGCCTGGCGACGCAGAGGTGGACGCGGGCCGGCCACCACCCGGCCTGGAAAGGACTCCATGTTGCCTGTGTTTTGCCGTTTTATTAGCGAGCGCGTGGGAGGCCGGCCTTCAGCGGCGCGTGGACGTTTGCGTCCCGGGACCAGAGTCCTGCGAGCGCCGGCGGGGCTCTGGCGGCCGTGCCTCCTCCTGCCTCCTGCTTCATGCGCAGCCCCCAGCCGCCTTGTTGTTGCTCTCATGTGGATGATAAGAAAGGAAACGGGGGCAGAATGTCCACTCGACATTTATCCTCCAACCATTTTATTTTATCTTCTCGCTTCTGGAGTTGAAACGTTTCGTCCTCTTTCATGTTAGTGATTTAGTGTGTTTATTATTTATTAATGCTGCTGGATGTGTGGAGCAGCTTATGAGCATGAATAACGTAGCACCTGCAGACATATAGCGCACGTATTAATAATCCCGGCGTGCGCTGTGACCATATATATA
>BJFM01001739.1:11818-23218 GCA_016586285.1 Arothron firmamentum
TTGTTAACTTGTTACAGTGGGTATATGAATAGTCCTACATTTCCCAGAGGGCTTTGCGATTTCCGAACCCCGCCCTTTCCCTGCTTCTGGCTTGTGTCTTCGCTGATAGTGTTTTGCATTGATTTGATCGCTGATCACAAAGATGTGACTTGTTTCGGTCGCACCTTTCCCCGCGACAGCGCTGACCGTCATCTTCATCGTCACCACCACGTATGTAGGAAATGGTAAAATTCAAACATTTGTTCTGTTTTTGCTGTCAGGGGCCGGAGATGTCTGCGGGATACTCCCGGACGGAATTAGTTTAGGAAAAACTTTTGCCCCGCGGGGTCTCGACAGGAGAGCAGATTCGCGTTGTCGTGATTATCCCCGTGGTAATAAGGGAGCAGGTGTGATCTCTTTATTCCACACGGTTCTGCATGGCTGTGAGACGGTGCCACACACTATTTACGTGAAGGCTATGCCTGGTGATCCAGGCCGAGGCGAGCACGGACGGGAGATGCCTTCTGGCTAGCGGTGGCGACCATATCTGGACAATTATCACCACACAGTCGACAGAGCTCTTCTTTGGTTTTGTATGAACTGCTTTAATATACCTCGATCTTCCCGGCAAACGTTACCTAAAAAGTATTTTGACACAGTAGGTGTCGAAATACTGTTTATGCTACGTTGTTAGCTAAGTGAATTTAATCTAATTTCGCCTCGAGGCAGTATTAGTTTGTTAATCTCTGCCTGAAAACCCGAAATCAGAAGTTATGCTGCACAGACTCAGTATCAGAGCAACAAAGGAGGAATGTTTGGCCCTTGTTTACTGTCACGAATGACTGTAGGGACAGTTTCTGCCCGGCAGTAATGCAGCTAATCCGACGTTAAAACCGAGCTCTGTTGAATTAAAGCCTCGCTTTTGAACCCGTCTTTGACCCGAGTTCGGACAACTAACTGATCGGAAACGACCGCGAAAGGTTGGGAAACAGGACACAGCTCGGTTCAAGCGGAGTTCTGGGCTTCTGTTGTCATTTTCACTTTGCCAATCCCAACGACACCTGTTGATCATGGAGGGACATGGACCACAGAAAAGCAGCCCTTTGGCCCGGGACCTGACGAGGGCATTCACCAGCTACAACAAACACACGGTGCTGCTGAAGAAGAACTTGAAGGAGACCCATGCATTCTTCCGGGAGATGAGGCAAAACTACAGCAACACTTGTGCATCGTCGACTTTGAGCTCAGATTCAGCTTCTCTGGAAACAGGTAAGACCACTTAAAGCATCTTTGTTTGCCAAACCTGATGGATCCACACAGAGATTCATTGTTGCCCCACAGAACAAGTGACCACTGTTAAAAGTATAGTGTAAAAAAAAAAAAGCTTATTATTTATGATCAGGGTAACCCAAAAGAGATTAAGCACTCCCCCTTAAGCATGAGCAGACTAAGTGCCCTGATTATGCTCAGATTTGCAGCCACTTAAATCTTTCATTTTGTGTGAAGTGAGAAATATTTTTGCAGTAGCAGCTCTACATTCAGCTCTATCCTGGTCATTGTCAGAACAATTAGACAACAACAACAACAACTGCTCGTCCTCAACTGGGGCGTGGATTTATCGCTTGAACGCCTCGGTTCCACTTATCTGTGTGCGAGGATGCGTCACACGATGCGTTAAGGTCGGACGCTGAGTGGTGATCATTTTGGTAGATGTCAACAGACGTATCTGCAGCGTTTGTGGATTTCACAGTCTGCAGTGTGTAGTCATGCGTCAAGTGCTGTGGGTGACCGTGGGTGACCGTGGACGGGAACGTCAGCTTACTGTAGCGGACTAACGAGTCTTCTGTCAGACAGGAAAGCGTCACGTTAACGCCGAAACTTTGAGTTGGTTCTTCTGTCTGTGCCAGAACAGGATAAGCTCAGGAAATGGAAGGATAAAAGGGATATTTCCTGGGAAATCCCAAACAATGAAATTAGATTTGAAAAGCTAATTTTCCGTCTCGCTATGATCTACGTTCATGGAATGTTATTTAGCCATGGATGAGAATCTGTGAAAGTTGTAGTATGGAGGGTTAAAGTTGCTGTTTAAAGGTTTCCTCAGATCGTCCTCTGTCTGTTTCCAGGTCAGTTTAGCTGCATCTCCTTTCCCAGCCATGAAGAAGAGTTCCTGCGCAACACTGTCGGCGCTGCCCCGTACATCCTGGTGCTGGGACAGGACTGCGCCGCCCGCTACCAGCTGCTCAACTGCCTCCTGGGAGAGAGGCTGCTGCCGCTGGGCCCCGAAGCCGGACAGGCCTGTGAAGGAGGTCAGGGTAACGTGTGCAAGAGGCGGAAGCTGTGCTTCACCCACGGGAGACAGACCCGGCTCAGCTTGGCCCTGCCGGGCCAGTACGAGTTGGTGCACCAGCTGGTGGCTAACTGTGGCCGCTGGGATACGGTGCCCCGGGAGGACCTGGAGATCCTGGACGAATGTGAAGATCCGGCTCACAGGCAAGCAGAGCTGGAGATAACGCTACATCACCCACTGCTGCAGGTAGGCCATGTCCTCATTTCACTTTGCACATTTGCACATATCGATGGTCCCGGTAATATGACAAATTCCTCTCTGCTGTTTATTTCCCCCTTTGTGCCACTTTGAGAGCGCAGATCTTAACGAGATTACTGTGAAGAGCTGATTATTCTTGTTTTGTGCGGTGGTTTACATGCTAGCCTTCATTCAAGCATTCTTCACCCTTTAAAGGCATTCTTTAAAGAAATACACGCATTCTTGTTGAGGCGACAAAGATCTGTTGTCCCGTTATTTGCCGTCAGCCTGGTGTTATGCTGACGGACACTGTGCCGCGGAGGAGTGCGTTAATTTTTACGCTCTGAAAGTAAGCTTGTAATCAGTCATTATCTTGTGCGACACGAGGAAATTAGTGTCGAATCCTTTAGCGCAAGCCCCCGATGCAGCCGAGCATCACAGCATTTGCAGAGACTAGGCCTGGCGGCCCACCCGCCCAACCCCCTTACGTAATGCCACTGATCTGGTGCGATTCACATGACTCGCTCATGTTAAAAAATCTCAAACCCTTTGCTGTGACAAAGTTGCCATGGTTACCTCAGAGTTCTTGACAATCTTTCTGGGTTGTATCCTCACCAAACGCATTTTTGGGCAGTCTGAATTAGCCAAGTTGAATGTTTCCATTCATAACTTTATTTAGAAGCCCTTTGAAGGCAGAACGTGGTCAAATATTTACACATGTTTTAAGAATAACTTAATTTGTAAGAATAGCAAGAGGTTTTTAATGCTATAATCAATGTATTTATGGGAAAACCTGCACCGTGGAAATGAAAAGGTTCTTTCTGGCTGTCACTCACAGGCCAGGCGCTGGCTATGTTCCTCACAGATTTGATTTCATTTTGAATTAATGCTTCTGCTGGCTGCACTTAAAGGCTGCAAATATCTGATCCTGATTTGGATCTAGGAGCCATTTTAGTTCACTTAGCTCGGCCGTTGTGGTGCTCCCTAAACCAGTTTGTCATCAGGAAGGCATGGTCAATCCTCTGGGGTGGCGTACTCATCTTTCAGGCGGTTACACCTTCAGGGTTTTCCACTATCAGCAAAGCAGTGCCGCAGCCAGCAACAACAGCTGAAAGAGACTAACATCTGCAGACGTATCACATGTATCAATACGCGTGCACAGGCACAACGATCGCATTCTTTAAAATATTACCAGTCAAAATGACGTCATCTTTAGGAGAATTAAGGTGACTTAAATGAAGACTAAAGACTTCTGACTAAAGACTGTAAAGATGCTGACAATTATAAGCCACTAACTAAAACAGGGCTTTTACTGAGATATGCATAGAGAACGTGCTTAGGTTTAAGTCAACAGGTAGAGAGATTCTTTGCCTGTTCAAGCAAACAGGCAAAGAATCTCTCTAGTCACTGTGGTATTCACACGTAACCGCAATAATCTCAGCAACCTGTTTTAGAGGTCGGCATGAGAGGCACCTTGATTATTGTTATACTTACTATTTGTCTCTGGTGCTTATCATCTATCTATCTATCTATCTATCTATCTATCTATCTATCTATCTATCTATCTATCTATCTATCTATCTATCTATCTATCTATCTATCTATCTATCTATCTATCCAGTATACAGTATATATACAGTATATATAGTATATAATTATATTATATTTAAAGCTCCTTTTATCCCCATTTTCTGTCCTGTCACTGTGATTGGGAACATCTTGCCTGTGATATTGCGTTAGCATGTACCCTGAAGCTATGCTAATGTTGAAAACAGCCGTGTACTCACAGTCAGGCATGAGCATTAATTTTTCTCATTCACGCGCTGGAAAACCAAATGGTAGCTTGGCTGTACAGAGTTCCTTCAAAGAATATTATTGGGGAAATGGATGCATTGGGCCATTTAAAGAGTCATTTGCTTTTTGATGGGCTGTGAACGAATGTTTGTAGGCTATCTCTGTTCCAAAGAGACTGCTCAGACGGGCCCTGCTCTTGTTTCTGGGAGACAGGACTGACTGTCTCTTTTGTGTCGCTGTTACTCATTTTCTCCTCTTCCTTGTGTGCCTCTTAGGCTGATTCTAAGACCGTTTTTGTTTATGCTGTTGTGTTAAATGGTGTTTTTCTAGCAATGACTATCTCTGCTGTCACAGGAATTTAATGAAACCGGGATAATATTTATCAGAATAGTAGTATGTGGATATATGTCCATCTCCATTTTGCATAGTAATCCTTAAAAATGTCTTCTAATCAGGCAGCTTTGATTATTGTTGACAGATAGAGTTACTGTGTCATGTTTTGTGCGGTTTTGAGAATGCTTCTGTATAGATCACAGTACTTCTGTCTACCGCTTAGCCGACAGACAGTTGCGTGAACAGTTGTCGACATTGTACTAAACTACCCACATGAATTCCAGTTGTCCTGCACTGTTGATTAGATGGAAAAGCTCCATTCAGGTTACAACGTGCAGTCTCCACACACACATGCGTGCTACCGCAGCACCACACGGCACAAAAAGGGCTGTTTTTTGTATTTCTTTTTTTATTGGAAGTCGTTCTTTATGCATGGGTTGTGCTTGTGTGCGCAGAAAAGGGCCAAGACTGTGTTACTGAAACAATGACATGACTGTTACCAAGGTTTGGAAATGTGTAATATTTCATTTGCGCGTGTAATAATGTACAGAAAGCCGTGTTCGGCTGAATCTTTGGCATCCTTTGACTCATCTGGGACCTCTAGCTCTTCATTTTTGACCCATCCAGCTGCGGGTCAGGGCTGAAATGAAGTAATATTTTCTTTATGCTTGCCCACCAGGAGGCAAAGGTCATGGTGGTTCCCTGCCCGAGTGTCCAGCGCATCGAAGACGCGCTGGAAGACTGCACCCGCAGTGTGATCCCCATCATTCTCTATGCCGTCAACCAGGACTCCCTCAGCTCGGAGCAAGTGGCCGACCTCTGGAAGGTCAAAGAAATTCTGTCTTTCCCCATCTGTTACGTCCGTCTGCCCGACGCGTCGGCAGCCTCGGCAGAAGCGGGCCAGCGCTTCGAGAGGGATAAGAGCAAGCTCCAAAAGCAGCTGCTCCTACACGGCCTCCTCAGCGGCCCAACGGGAAACTGCTCCTGCGGTGCCCCAGCACAAATGCCCACCCCAGGTGCAAAGCCGCAGAGTGTGGTGGGGGAGAACTTTGAAAAGCTGCACCGGATACTGGTTCCTTTTACTCGCCAAGTGCTACAAAACCAGCAGGTGGAGGCTGCCAGTCTGCTGAATGGGCTTCACTGCCGCTGCCTCGATCTGTTTATCAACCAGGTGAGGCCTCCCGGGTGTTTTCAGCTTTCTTTAATCTCACATTTCCTGATTGGACGTGTGGGCTTTGCTCATGTTTGGGTGCGAACGTGCGCGCCGCGTTGTCATTTAGCCGTGCTGGCTGGATTTCATGCTCGGCCATCTTCACAGAGCGCCTATTGTGTCCTCCACAGACTGAGACCCCGCTGACCTGCACACTCACAACCTCTCTCTTCCGCCTCCTTTTTTGTTCCCTCAGCATTATTTCAGTAAAACAAATTTAAAATTCTCTACACCTGCAACATCAGAGTCCTATTTACCCGACCCCCTAAAGGTCGTGTGAACGTCTCTCCCGTGAAGAGCTTTGTCTCCAGCTGTTCTGACCCGCTACGCCTGTGAAAAATAATCACCCGTCCTCCCTCGCTCGTTTGTCTCCAGGCCTTTGACATGCAGCGAGACCTGCAGATAACACCGCGCCGGCTGGAGTACACCCGTGAGAAAGAGGCCGAACTCTTCACCTCCCTCATGACCATCGCCAACCGCAAGCAAGAGGAGATGAAGGACATGATCGTGGAAACGCTGGGCAGCATGAAGGAGCAGCTGCTGGAGGACGCTGCCAACCTGGAGTTCACGGGTCAGTCGTGGACCACTGGAACCACTGGGCTCAGGCTCAGGGTCAGGGTTCCTGCCTCCCACGCTGTGGATGCTGGGATGCACTCCTGCAGCCCCCCGAGCCCTGATCAAGAATAAGCATCAATTAGAGGGGCAGGTGTAAAATCCATTAGTCAGCGTCCATCTGCTACTTTTTTGTAACTGTGTTGACCACAGAAAGGCGATTACACGCATCCTTCGCTTGTTGTGCGGATGCACCTGGAACTGAAGGAGAAATGGTTCTGTTTTCTTCTTTGTTTCGTCCACAGACGTCATCGTAACAACCAACGGAGATCCGGTCACATCGAAAGAGATCAAATCGTGCATCCACCAGATCCAGGACCTGATAGTGGTTCGTCTGAACCAGGCGGTGGCCAATAAGCTGATCAGCTCCGTGGACTACCTGAGGGAGAGCTTCGTAGGAACGCTGGAGCGATGTCTCGACAGCCTGGAGAAGTCTCACATCGAGTCGTCGGTCCACAACATCACCTCCAACCACCTGAAACAGGTCAGCGGCCGCGTCTGCGTGGATCTGCTCATATCGCGGCTGAGGTGTGAGGCCTATTTACCTCCTTTGTGGTCTGACGCAGTTACTGAACGCCGCCTATCACGTGGAGGTCACCTTCCACTCGGGATCCTCCGTCAGCAGGCTCTTCTGGGAGCAAATCAAGCAGGTCAGTCACGGACGGAAGCAGCCGGAGCAGTTTGAGCCCACATGCTGACAGCTGGAGGGCTGAGCCGCTGGTTGTTTCTCCTCTCTGGCAGATCATCCACAGGATAACGTTTGTGAACCCTCCTGCCATCACGCCCGAGTGGAAGCGAAAAGTGGCCCAGGACGCCATAGAGAGTCTCAGTGCGGCCAAACTGGCCAGAAGCATCTGTTCCCAGTTCAGAACCCGCCTCAACAGCTCTCACGAGGCCTTTGCAGCGTCCCTGCGACAGGTGATGCTTCTCTTTTATCTGCGTGAAGCAGGAGCGGGAAATCTGCTGTGGCCTCGTTTAAATATTAAGTCAGAAAATCATCTCAGGTGTTTAACGTTTAGCTCGTTCTTACTGGTTTTCGTACAGTTTTGCGTCGGCATGCCTCCGGTAACAGAACCTGACGTCGGTCTGTGAGTTTGTGCTCACTGATGCAGTCACGGGCCTGGTGGTACTGGTTCCCAGACACGCGTGGTCCACTGGTCTGGAATCCAGCCAACACAAAGATCCTGAACCGCAGACTAGCCCATTCCCCGACATTCAAGTCCCCGAGCGGCTGCTCCCTCGGCGTCGCCCTTGACAACCGCCACACAGTCAAGTGGCTCAGTTGATGACGCGCATCACATGACGGACGGTGTGGATCACATAAATGCATGACTGCATTTCCACGCTTGCTAATTCCTCCCTCATAAAGGCCTTCCACAGCAGGATTCATGGAGATTGATTATCCTGGCGACATTGTATCTGTCAGGATATAAATTCAATTTTAATGAATGAATACGCACGTCTTTCCATCCGCGTTTCAGCGTTCAGCTAATTGCGTTATGCTGCCGTCACATGATTCCCGTCTGCAGACGCAGCGCCCGCAGGCGGCTGCCGCAGCCATATACGTTCAAGGAGTTCACACAAGTAAATCAGCTTAGACCAAGGAAACGGGTTGACTTATCAAAATAATGTGTCTTCTCAGCTCAGTGGGAAGTAGAGACATGACATAGAGGAGGACGTTTGTCCGTCTTGATTCATGGTAGCGTTCCCTCTGGGGTCGGGACAGGCGACCTCTGCAGGTCAGCTTCCACGATCACGATGCTTTCTGACGTTCTGATGACGTTCCTGTGGGATGGGGGACAAAAGAGGGGCTGGCGGGAGACAGAAATATGTTTAGTTGAGACTTGTGTGTGGTAGAAATAGTGCACACAAGGCAAACAACGAAAAGTGAGTAAACCGAAAATCTGCATCATTGATGCAGCCGATGTGTGGAAACAGTGGTGGAATATGTGTTTGGATGCGTCCAGATGATCAGTTGTAACAATTTGCCTCATGATGTGACACGCTGTGTGGACATCTGCAGCTGGAGGAGAGGCACACGGGCCGGCTGGAGCGCACCGAGGACCTGTGGTTGCGTGTGAGGAAGGACCACGCCCCTCGGCTGGCGCGCCTGTCTCTGGAGAGCCGCTCCCTCCGGGATGTGCTGCTGCACGGTGAGTGAGTCACGGCCAAACGCTCCCGTTGTTGTCACGCGGCCAATTCAACTGCTGCGAGAGCCAAGACAGAAGCGCTAAACCCAAGAACTGGATCGTTCACGTCTGCTCGCAGGAAACCAAACCACACCCTCACACCTGGTTTTTTGGTTTTTTTTGTTTTTTTTTTTGGGACAGGAAAGCCGAAGCTCGGCCGAGAGCTGGGCAGGGGCCAGTACGGGGTCGTGTACCTGTGCGACAACTGGGGAGGCCATAATCCCTGCGCCTTGAAGTCGGTGTTACCGCCTGACGACAAACACTGGAACGACCTGGCTCTGGAGTTTCATTACACCAGGTGAGGCGGTGACGTCGCTGCGCTGGCAGGAGCTCAGCACACGCTTGCTTTTCACGACCAACGCGAAGGCATTGTGATCGACGGCGCGTTCAACCGTAATGGCTCATGTGCGTTTGAACAAGAGCGAAACGCTTCATGGGCAGCCTGCCGGTGGCGGGGCTGTTTCTGCCTGCGGCGTGTTGGAGCTGCCAGGTGTGCACACAGGTGCCAAAATGTGTGCGAGTCCTCCTGAATGTGATCAAACATGTGTAGATCAGCTGAGTCTCTCTCTCTTTCTCTCTCTCTCTCTCTCTCCCTCAGGACTTTGCCTAAACACGAGCGGCTGGTCGACCTGCACGGATCGGTGATCGATCACACCTACGGAGCCGGCTCCAGCACGGCTGTGCTGCTCATCATGGAGCGGCTGCACAGAGACCTGTACACGGGCCTGAAGGTGGCGTCGCGTCGCCGTAGCGACACGCGGGATGCGTGCAGCGTGCAGCGGTTTCCAGCTGACCTTGCCTTTTTTGTCCTGCAGGCTGGTTTATCGCTTCAGGAGAGGCTTCAGATCGCCCTGGATGTGGTGGAGGGGATCCGCTTCCTGCACAGTCAGGGCCTCCTGCACCGAGACATTAAGCTGAAGAATGTTCTGGTGAGTCCAACAGGACTCCCTTCCCTGGGGAGCTCACACTGCTGGTGTTGGAAAAGGCTGATGTGAACGAGCTTTCTTCTGTGGGCAGTTGGACAAACAGAACCGTGCAAAGATAACTGACCTGGGCTTCTGCAAACCGGAGGCCATGATGTCCGGCAGCATCGTGGGAACGCCCATCCACATGGCTCCGGAGCTCTTCACGGGTACGCTTCACTCCACCTCAGCACTCTCATCAGTTCCCCTCACAGCAGAACGCCGTCTCCATGTGCGTCCTTCCTGTCTGACAGGGAAGTACGATAACTCTGTGGACGTTTACGCTTTCGGGATCCTCTTCTGGTACCTCTGCGCCGGTTCGGTCAAGCTCCCAGAAGCCTTTGAGAGATGCTCCAGCAAGGACCAGCTCTGGAACAACGTCAAAAAAGGTGAGGGGACGTTGCGCCTTCAGATCTGCTCTCTGGTGTCTTTGCCCGGCTGATGCCCGGCTGCGTGCAGGCGCCAGACCCGAGCGGCTGAGCTGCTTCGACCAGGAGTGCTGGCAGCTGATGGAGGCCTGCTGGAACGGCGACCCTTCCCAGAGACCCCTGCTCGGAATCGTGGAGCCCAGCTTGCAAAGCATCATGGTCCGGCTGTGCAACTGCGGCTCGGAGCAGAAGAGCGGCAGCCTGGAGGATTCCTGCTGAACCCCCCCACCCCCACCCCCACTAACACTGATTCATGAACAGTAACGTTTGAGCACTCCTACGTTCAGTTGTTGGATTTACATTATTTATGAGGAGTCGAGACCAGAGGTTTTGTGCTTTTTTTTTTTTTTTTTATTATTATGTTTGTGCTCCGTGTATTTGTATACAGACTCAGTACGGTATGCTATCTTCAGCTGTCGGGCTAATCGCTGTTTGGTCAGAAAATTGTTACTAGATACAGATTGTTTTAAAAATAGTCCATTATCAGTATTATGAAAAAATATAAAAGATTAATTTTAGACTGTATTTAAACAGGACGTGTCTGCATCTGTACAATACATCCTTTTTTTTAAAATAAAATGATCCGTTACAGCAACTAATTTCTGTCACGTTTATTGTTCAGGGGGTTCTGGAAGTTCTAACTCTGCCGCTGGTTACCAGTGGTTTTATTTTTCTGTGTCGAACTTTGAATTGTTTTCTTTTTTCCTAGTGTCCACGTTTGAGATGATTTAACCCGGAAATCAAAAATTCAACTACCAAAAACAGGCAGAAATGGTAGAAAACAGTTTAATCATTAAAAAGGGGCATCAGAGGGGAAGAACGTGTAGAAACCAGAGCTGACATGATCGACCTGCTAGTGTTAGTTCTCCCGGCGTAGACGTATTTACATTAAATACACAATGCTGGAAAAAAGGCATCCGAACACACGGTCGCTGCTGTCGCAGTTATACATATTTACTTTAAAGATATGTCCTCATTCATTTACAGGTCACTGTACAGTTTAACGCCTCGACGAGTCTCGACGACAGTTTTACAGCATTTACAGACAGCAAAAGCTCTGGAGCTAATCTACAAAACAGCCGTTTTAGTGGACGAGTGAACGCATCCTCGGGAAAACCATCTATAAACCGCGTGCTCCCACTCATCTACAAAACAAGATTTAATGAAAAATCTTCCGGTCTTCCCACGCAGCTTCTCTTCTAATCTGGAAACACTCTGCAAGAATGAGCGCTAGCTTATTTTTATTTATTATTTGTCCGTTTACGAGCCCAAACAGGCGCTCTTCATCAGTTAAAGTGAGTCTCTGCATCTGTTTGTGGCCCAGTTTGAACACTAACGCAAAAAAAAAAAAAAAAATCAGAAAGACGTG
>BJFM01001739.1:50793-71670 GCA_016586285.1 Arothron firmamentum
TGTGTGTGTGTGTGTTGGGGGGAGAAGGGTGGGGGTCTAGACAGCATAGGCAGCTCCTATTGTCTGCCGGGCCAGTGAGGACAATGCTAGACAATGCTGAGATATAGCATGCGAGCACCACAAGGTCTCACCCCAGCGATGCGCCAGTCCTAATCCCTAACACCACTTCCACTCCTGACAGAGATGATGTCACCCCGCCCCACCTCAGCTCATCCAGAATTTTAACCAGCCAAGCGCGGAGGAGCGGGGGCCAGGAAGATGTTTCGCCTTTGGGAAACAGGCCGACGGCAGGAAGTTAGACAGCATGGGGGAGTTTCCACGTCACAAATCAAGGACCTTCAAGGCAACACCGGCCTAAAACTCCCTGCAGCCTCAGGTGGGTCACATGTGAGACAAAGACAGTGAAAGTATTGGACAGGACAGGTTGGCGTGCCCTGCAGCCACACAGGTCTGGGGGAAGCCTTCCATCCTCACATGCCTCAGTGGAAAAGGAGAGGGGGGCATTTAGAACTTTATGTGCCTTCCCTCCCCCCATCTTCCTTCCACAAAAGGGACCTTACCCCTTGTCCCCACCCACAAGGAATTTCTCGGGCATTGCTGGCTTCACCATGACAACTGCGTGATTAACAAAGCATTTCTCTTAGGCATTCTTCCTTTCACAGAGGAGGGGGCAACAGTCAAAGGAGGGAGGAACAAGGGAACGGGGAGGGTGAACCGGGCCAAGGAGTTAGGGTGGAGGAGATTGAAATGATGGGTGGGAAGAGCAGAGGTTGCAGAGGTGAGGACTGAAGACAAGGGCAGATAGGAGAAAAATGGGAAACGGTGACAAGCGCACAAAAAGCGCAAAAGAGAAACAGGATCAAGGTGATAGGTGATGCTAAAGGGAGAAAGAGAAGAGAGACGGCGCTACAAACATTCCAAGAAAGCCTGAGAGTGTGACTAATGCCGTCCGTGGATTCACACAGAAGGAAGAAAGAGCACATTAGGGATGACTCTGTGTCGCGCAGAACAGCGGACGAGCATTCGCAAGCCGAGGCCTCGACTGCTGTGAATCAGCCATGAGGCAAACACAAATCCATCAGGCATGAAAAGAAAAAAAAAAAAAAATCAACGGTAGCCTCAGTCCGGGCTTTCCGTCTGCTGCCGGCCATTTAAAAAAGCAACAATCCCCACGATGACAGCTTCAGATGAGACTGGCTGTAAAATTACAGTAATAGGTCAGCGTTCCGTTTAATCATTATGCAAGGACTGGAAAGGCTAATGTTGGGGTCAAAGCTAATATAAAACCACATTTAATCTAAAAACAATAAAAGATGTTTAGAATGTGCATAAATGCTTGACAGGCTGAACATCAAGTTATCAGATGAAACAGTGTTTGCAAGCAAGCACCTGCAGCCTTTAAGGCTCCTCCTTTGTCTTGCTAATTTAGGTGGACTGCATGTCAACAGGTTCGATGTTAAAAAGGCCATAAAGGACTTTGTCCTTGGAGCGAGTCATGCCTCTGCAGATTCGCACTTGAAAGAACCTCCCCTCCTAACAGAGACCAGAATAGCAAATATCTGCATGTCATTTCAGCATCTCTATAAAGCTGCGGCATGATGTGAGCTGCATCCAGCCGCTGGATCTCTGCGCCGGCTCTTTGCACTTGGTGCATCGTGGTTGATTGTGGTTTGGAATCATCTTTGATCACGCCGAGGCCAAAGTCTCCTGGAGATATGAATTAATGTGTTGCTATTACCGTGGCAAAACAACCCCGGAACACAACAAATCAGCCACATAATTAAACGAGCAGGCATAATAACACGTTGTCTAATCAGGGATGATGAAGGATTAGCCACACTCGCTACGGGGAAATCATCAGCACCGGAAGAGAAGTCTTTTCCACCAAAGGCAAACTCCTATTTATGCAGGCTCACGCTTGCCTGGGAACCGTATATCAAATCGTAGGAATGTCAACATCGGCCCGACAGATCTCAGGATACAGAATCAGCAAATTTAATTCCGCAGACTTGGGCCAGCCTCCCAGTCTGCAGCGCACCACAGCCTTCTTTGTGTGTAACACAAGGACAAACGCTGTCATCACCTTTGTTTTATCTCTGACATTCAACAGACACTCCTCCAGCTTTCGGTGGAAGGCTAATTATTCCCCACGTAGTGCAATTAAACGTCCTCTGTATCTCTTTTTTTCTTTCCAACGAGCGAGGAGGCGCTTTCAAATGGCTACGGCAGCACCTCCTGAACTAGCGTCATTAATAGGCTACAACTGCAAATCTATGCACATGCAAAACGGGGTCATCACATCCTGCGTTTGTCTGATGTGTTGTTAAACTACAGAATGGAGCTTTGCGTGACCACAGATATGAAACTGTTGGACATATTTATGACGTTGCTGAGGACAGAACACAGGAGACGCTTCAGACTGGAAGCGAGTGTAGCCACATTAGGACCGTTACATCCTTTTGAGTGTGAAGAGCGGCGCTCAGAAACTATATTAATCAACCTCCAACCAAATACAAAAGAGCACATCAAAAATCGTCCATCATATGGGGCCTCTTAAAGAGCAGCATGAGGAGAACAGATAATGGGAGGTCTTGGGAGGTCCCCGGAGGGAGAAGCCTTTGGAATTGGGGTCAGCATCATCTATAGGAGGAGCTTAACTTGCAGCCGATCTCCTCCACCAACAGCCAATGCTGATGAATTTTTCTTTTCCTATACAGTACAACTCTATCTTTCAAATATGCAGCGTATAAACAACCTCCTGCCGCCTCTCCATCTCCCTGCTCCTGCCTCCCACCACCTCCCTCTGTCTCCTGCAGGGGTGCTGACACATACGCCCCAGCAGGTGTGCGACGCGCTGCGGAGGCATCGGCCTTTAATTGGTTCCTGGTGGAGCCACAGCTGTTGCCCTCAACCGCACAAACCAATATGAGCACCGCAGCTCGACCCCCTCCCCAGATCCACAGCTCACTATTGGTCTCCAGAGGCAGCGCTCGGCCCCCGTCCGTCGTAAAGACTCAGAGCGTGGACGACCCAACAATCAGGCCCAGCCCAGCGGTAACCGTGACCTCCAACGACGGTTGCCTCCACCAACAGAATCAATGAAATCCCAAACCCGTAATCTTTGCCGTTCTGGGTCATTATTTGATTTGGTCTGTAACACTGAAACCCAATCTCCTAATAGCATTTCCTGGATCTGCTGGCCCTCTCCTTTTAGGCCCTGCCAAGGTCAAAGAAAAGGCAGATTTACAGGGGATCACGCTGCTTCGATAAGCTCCAGCCGAGGGTAACGGCAGCGGCCCGCCGCTCTCGGTGGGTGCATTTGGAGTTCACTCACATTTCAGACAGGGGGAAGAAATGCAGGCATGGGAAAATTAAAGAGATACTGAGGAAAACTGCAGACTTAGCGAGACTGACATCTTTAAACGACTCAACCAGGCTGAAACGCTGTTCTATAACTAACACAAACGTCTTTTTTTTTCCTTCAGGAGAACAACAAATTAAAGAATGCAGCGCTGAAAGAGCCTCAAAGGGACTCCAGCTTCAAAGGGGAGTTAGGTATTTCACTGTGTTTTGGGTTGGGGGGCATGATCGGTCTTCCCCTTTGGAGAGCAGATCCTACAGGACAAAGATCTATTTAACGCTCAAGGGCAGAAAAAGGCTAAATCGAGCTTTTGTTAACATGAGAGTTAATGTGGAGCCCAAAAACTGCAGAACTTTTATCAATCTGACAACTTGGAGGTTTGAACTGAGTCTGTGTGCCCGATTATCGCCTGAGCAGCTTAAACACAACCTGCGGTCAACAATAATCACACTTTGAGAATATTTCTATGAAAGGGAAATTCACTCCCAACTCAGGGATGACATCAGCGTTCCCATTAAACAGCAGGGCGAAGCGCGAGACAGCAAACAGGGCACGAGCACACCTGCGTCAGGTCATTTTCACTCGCAGGGTGGAGTCTGAGGTTACAAAGCGTTCTCTGAGTCTCACCTGACACCGAGATCCTCATGGAGGCCTCCAGGGGTCGGTTGTTATCCAGGGCCTGGCTCAGCTGGATCTCGCCCGTGCTTTGGTTCAAGAGCACCAAATTCAGCTCGTTGCCCACCTCGAAGCTGTAGTGGAGCTGATCCGAGACGTCGGGGTCGTGGGCGGGGATGCGTCCGATCACTCCGGTGGGAAAGCTGCTGTACTTGTTGGTCACGTAGTTGTTGAAGATGATCTGGAAGTTCTTGAGGACGGGCACGTTGTCGTTCTTGTCGACGAGTTTGATGTGGACGGTCGCGCGGCTCACCAGGGGGGCAGAGGTGGCCTGGACCACGATGACGTACTCGTTCTTGGTCTCGTAGTCCAGGTCTATCAGGGAAGTAAGTTCTCCAGAGAAGATGTCCAGCTGGAACACTTCGGGGATGTTTCCCTCCACAATTTGGTACATAATCTGTGCATTACTGCCTTCATCTGGATCTGTGGCTGAGACATGTCCAACCACCAGGCCGATGGGGCTGTTTTCCTCCACCATGATGTCCAACTCGTCTCTCTCAAACACGGGGGGGTTGTCGTTCACGTCTAAGATGGTGACGTGGATGTTGACAGGCGTTTTCAGGGCGGGAACACCTTTATCCACCGCGAAGGCTTGTAGGTTGTAAACCGGAACATTTTCTCTGTCTAACCTGCGCAGCGTTCGGACGATACCGGAGGTGGATTCAATTATGAAATCCCCATCGCCATCCTCCCCGCCCTGAAAGGTGTAGAAGACACGGCCGTTGAGCCCCGAGTCTCTATCTGTGGCAGAAACCTGGACCACGCTGGTGAAAACCGGCACGTCCTCCATAACGGAGCCAACATAGTGGTCTCTGAGGAAGCGGGGGGAGTTGTCGTTCACGTCGTTGACCAGAATCTCCAGGTACGTGGTGTCGGACTTCTGCGGGATGCCGTTATCGCGAGCGGTGATGGCCAACGTGTAGGACACCTGGTCCTCGTAGTCCAGCTCCATCTGCGTGGTGACCGCTCCGCTGTCGGCGTCAATATCAAACTGAGGTACGCTGTCGTCCATGAAGTAGGTGATGCGCGCATTCTCCCCCGTGTCTTCATCTGTGGCGCTTATCAGCACCACGGTGGTGCCCACAGGCCGGTCTTCGTTGATGTTGACGGTGTAATGCGAGCTCTGAAACACCGGCCGGTGTGTGTTAGCATCGGTCACGTTCACAAACACTTTGGCCGTGTCAAAGAGCGTGCCATCGCTGGCCGTGACGGTGAGAACATATTGGCGCTCTAGTTTGTAGTCTAAAGGCAGCGCCAGCGTAATCAGGCCACCTCCGCTCTGGCTCGTAATGGAGAATCTGTTGCGGGTGTTTCCGCTGGATATCTGATAGGTCACCACGCTGTTGATGTCCTGGTCCACGGCCGACACCGTCACCACGCTGGTCCCGACGGCCGCGTCCTCATTGAGACGCATGTAGTAGGCTTTCTGCGTGAACTCCGGGTTGTTGTCGTTAACGTCTAAGACAGTCATGCTGATGCTGGCCGACGAGGACATGACGGGGTAGCCCTGGTCCCGCGCCTCCACCCCGAAGTTGTAAAAATCGACGCTCTCTCGGTCCAGTTCGGCCGCCACCATGATCCAGCCCGTGCTGTTGTTGATGGCGAAGGGGAAGTTTGGCGTGGTTGAGGTGAGGCGGTACTCCAGCCTGGAGTTGTCCCCGGAGTCCGCGTCCACCGCCTGAATGTGGATGATGGAGTAACCCAGCGGCACGTTCTCCAGCACGGTGGCCTGGAACGGGGTGCTGACAAATATGGGGGCGTTGTCGTTCACATCCAGCACCTGCACCGTGACCAGGCCGCTGATGTTGGAGAGCGGAGGGCGTCCTCCATCCTGAGCTCTGATCCTCAGGGTGTATTCTTTGTTGGCCTCGTAATCCAGGTGACTCACCAGGTCCATTTTACCGGTCTGGGCATCGATGTAAAACTGCCCCCTGGTGTTCCCGCTCATGATGCTAAAGTGAACGACGGCGTTGCTTCCCCTGTCCTGATCTGTGGCCGTCACCTGCAAGATCTCCGTGTTCGGTGCCATGTCCTCTGGCACCTGGACCACGTAGCGTTTCTCGCTGAACTGGGGAGCGTTGTCATTGTCATCCTCCACCACAATGTGGACCGTCGCCGTGGCGCTGCGGGGCCCGGGGTCACGACCCTGATCGTTGGCCTCCACTAACAGCATGTAGGCCTCCACCTGCTCCCTGTCCACCAGGCCCTTAGTACGGATGACACCTGAGCGCGAATCGATCTCAAAGACGTCGTTGGAGCCGTTACCGTTGATGATGCGGTAAAGGATGTTACCGTTAACAGGCGCGTCTCCGTCTGTGGCCCTCACCGTCAGAACCTCATAGCCGATTTCCAGATTCTCCCGGATGTTTTCTTTATAATCCTGCTGCTCGAAGGCGGGATCGTGGTCGTTAGTGTCGCTGACGGTGACGGTGAGCGTGGCCATGGCTGTGCGTCGCGGCGCGCCGTGATCCACGGCGGTCACGCGGAACACGTGGGTGTCTTTCGTCTCCCGGTCCAGCACCTCTACAGTGGATACGGCACCGTTAGCTGGATCCACAGCAAAGAGGTTGTTTGAGCGGCTGTCGAACAGAGCCTCGATGAAGTACTCCAGCCTGCCTGCCTCTCCCTCGTCCACGTCCACCGCTTTCAGCACCACAACGGCCGTGCCGGCTGGTTTATTCTCTGCCACAGACACTTGGTACATCGGGGGCTGAAACTGGGGGCTGCTGTTGATGCTTCTTCTCCTCCGACTGACGATCCCTGAATCAGACTGAGCTGCCTTCTGTAGCAACTTCCTGAGGTGGCCCTGCCGGAACGGGCCCCGTCCCACACGCCAGTGGATGGAAATGAAGCTGACCTTAGCGTTTAGCTCATGTCTGGTGAGGACATCACAGAGCAAATCGAATTCCACGAGCGCGTCCTTCCGCCAGCAGAGTGTCTCTGACACAAACAAGTTGCCCTCAGAGAAATAAAAGTCCCGGCTGTTGGCCACTCTGCAGCGCAGTGGGGTCCCAGGTAGCAGACCCCCCACTGAAAACAAAGCTGAGCCCGCCTGGTGGCACTGTGAACGGTGTCGGCTGTGGTTGTTAAGCAAAGTGAGGATTTCCATGTCCCACTGGGGGTTTCTTTTGGGTTTGTTTGAACAGTTCCTACCGTGGACATGCACCTCGTACTGGCCGGTGAGGAGGTGCCTGGAGCCGGAATGCGTACAGTCGGCCACAGTGTACAAGGTGAAGGGGTTGGAGCGCAATAAGGAACATTGTATCGGGTGCGACGCAAACACAACGCCCGCCGCCGCGTCGGTCTCCAGGAACCGCTCCGTGAATCTGGGAGAGAGAACCAGATCCAGGGAACACCGTGCGCCCCGCTCCACGGCCGCCACCACTGTCCTTGTCCGCGCATCGTCGCTGATGTGAACGGTGTAACTGCGCGCCGGCGAAACCAGTTTACAACACCAGAAAAGCAGCAGCAAATGCCATTTAACGAAGTGCATCGCTCCTCAGTTCGTGTTCAGTCTGTTCTCCAGGTGAGAATCTGCGCAGCGCTTTATTCCTTTAAACTTTTCGCCGGTAAGTTTCCCTTTGTTGCTCTGGAGCCATGCTCTCCGCGGTGCACTTCTCTCCGGGCTCTTCGGCGAAATATTCAGAGCTAATCCAGTTGTAACCTCCAGTCAGAGAGGGTCAGACACACACTCTCACACACATGCGCGGCGACAACAGCAGCTGCACCTCCGCTCCGTCTGCGCAACTTCGCTTGAATGGCAAAAATGGCTCCTGTTCCTCAGGCGCCTTGAGGCTCCTCATTATCATAAACCTGTGCGTGTGCGTGCGTGTGTGCGTGTGCGTGTGTGTGTGTGTGTGTGTGTGTGAGAGAGAGAGAGAGAGAGAGAGAGAGAGAGAGAGAGAGAGAGAGAGAGAGAGAGAGAGAGAGAGAGAGAGAGAGAGGGTGATGGATCCCCAAAAACAACTTTTATTGGTCTAGAGAACAGCCTGTATTTCTGCGTCATTTTCCAAGGATCAGTATAACCTCCCATAACTTAGGTAATTTATTTTGACCCCTATATGAATTGTGGGGGTCTACGGGACATAGCCCTGTAAAGTGAGTGCACCTCTCACTCAGAAAAGGTTTATTTATTAACCGGTACATTCCTTGTACCGGTTCCTTGAGTGTGGAAGTTTTTTTTTTCTTCCTTTGAAGCTACACATTGTTCTTAAGACCTGTGAAAAAACAGAACATTGTATGATGTGTGAAAAAAACGTGCATTTTTTTTCACTTGTTCTTAAAGAACCTGTCACCTGTTCTTGAACAGTTGAACAAAATCAGTGCTACCCAGATTTAGCAAGAGTACTATTCAAAATAAGTGTTTAAAATAAACACTTGGGGATCACAAGAGTTATTTAGCAGCTTCTGACCACAGAATGACAGTTCAGTGCGTCGACAGTGAATGAACCAGATAAATGTACATTTCAGTCTGCGTAACTAAGCCATCCCACGAGTGGCTGATGCAGCAGCGACATCTAGTGGACAAACTGGAGTCCTACACCTTCCAGCGGCGCTGCCATCACTTGTGATGAGTTTGCATTTAAATGGCGGGGTTTGCTCCTCTACCGTCTGTTTGCACGCTCCTCAGAATGAAATAAATATTTAATTTTACACCCATAATATTGCTCTAGATTCGTTATACTTAAATTCCCTCTTGTATATTAAAGACTGATTGTTTCCAGTACACCACAATTCTACAGACTATTTATGGCCAGATGCTGGTCTCAACTGTGTTCCTATTTAAAAGCGGAAGTATTCCTATAAAAACAAAACAAAACCTCAATTAAATTGAAAAATCTATACTGTAGGAAGTGCTCATTTAAACTGAACTGAAAGGCATGAATGACAGGCAGCCAGGATAGCTTTTTACTGTTTTTATTGTTGCTGGAGGCTCTAATACAATATGAATCATAAGCTTTACAAAATAAAAACAAAAATACAACAAAAGATTCCCCTTCGCAGCCGAAACAAGGTTTCTCCTGCGAGACAAACAGTGACCCCCAACAAAGACGTAGTAGGTGTGAAAGAAGTTTTAAAGCAGAAAAGAGGTGGGCGGGGAGGTAATGTTATACACAGTGCTGGTGGGGTGGGGGTGGTGAGGTGAGGGTGATTATAACAGTCCGACCCCAGGTTTGATAAGTCTATGCTCCCACTCACTGCAGCCCCTCCCACACAGGCTCACATGCACGGAGAAAGAATGGAATAAAAAGCTGAAAACGTTGAAGACAGAGCAAAGGCTGCCCACGTTTCCACACACTTTACACTGCTGGGAATAATGAGAGGAATACAGGGAGGTTAATAGTTCTATACAAATATATCATGAGGGTGTAGAAGACAAAAAATAAATTTGATTTCAATAATAATGACTGCACCGGCGAGCCTACATCCAGCAGTCTGTGTCCATAATCCCCATTACAGAGGAGGAAGAGGAGGGCCAAGATCATTCATTTCACACTGACTAAGGACACGTCAGCCATGAGAACATCACGGATTTCTACGATGACCCCCACACTGCAAGATTATCGTTAACCGTGGTAATACTATCATAACATCCATAACACATGGGAGCAAGGGCGGAGAGAAGAGAGGGATGAGGAGAGATAGTGGAAGTGTGAGCGAATGGCTTCATGGCAGATGAGATGCAGGAAAAAAGTAAACCTGACCGAAAACAAAACAAAAACAGCGTAAAAAGCTAAGGATTATCTCCTTTTTTTATTTCTTTTCACAAATAAACAAGTTTGTGGCCGTGAAACAGGCGTGGAGGGAGAAATGTAACGAAACAGAAAAGATGGCAGAGATGAGGCGAGAGAGATAGAGCAAGAGAGAGAGAGAGAGAGAGAGAGAGAGAGAAAGAGAGAGGAAAACCAACAGCAGCATCTCTAGGTGTTCTGTTTGCGTCTGATTGCGTCCACCAGGTCGACCCTCAGAGCCTCCTGCTTTGACTTGTCGGGCAGAGACTGGAGACTCCTGTGGAGGAGCACAGAGAGGAGGAACGTCAGCGCACAGTGGAGTGAACAATCAGGACCAGGCTGGGAAAAAACCTCTGAAGAGTCACGCTGCCTTCTTCTGTGGGGCGGGATTTATCCATCAACACATGGTGGTTAGAGGCACTGCACACCCCAACCATTAGTGATTCTGTTCCCAGGCAGTTCAAGGATGAGACAAATATCAACAGTGGTCACACGTCTGACAACATGCAGGGTAAAACCTGCACAACATGCCGGCGCGGCGTCACCTCAGCATTCTGAGGAGCGTGCAAACACACACGGTAGAGGAGCAAACACAGGGTTAAGATCTTAAAGCACAAAAATCAGGATCCTGCTTGCTGTCTAAAAGTGGGTCTATCATTTTAAAACCAGACCAACATACTTAATTTCATCCTGTTAATCGTGATTGTTTTTAATGAAACGTATAAAATGACGTGATAGTTTCATATAATGGTTCTTTGTTACACACGCTGAGAAGTTCCTAAATTACACCCATGCAGGAATGTACCTCTGAACCTAGTCAATGAAGATCTGACGCTGGGTGAGGACTTGTGACAGCTCCTTCTGGAGCTGTCGGTACTTTTGGTTATCAGGCAAAGACTCAATAGATCTGGAGCACAGAGTGGAGGAGAGGCGGCAGAGGGTTTGGAAATCAGCCACAGGGAGGATGGCAGTGATAAAAGGTCACAGAGAGAGAATGAGGAGCGTCTGCACAGATCCCACCGACTGGACCTGCCACAAGGAGTCAAAGGTCAGACAAATAACTCCATGTCTTACCTTAGGCCGTTGACAATATCCTTAGTTTTCCCAAAGTAGATTTCGTTCAGTGTGGAGCGAATCTTGTTCTCCATATCCTGAAAGCAGAATGAAGATAATTTTAATTCCTTCGATTCATGCCTCCGTCTGTCAATGCCTGCGTTCTCAGACAACTGACACGGTGAAGTTAACACTAACACAAAACAAAAACACACTCAGAAGACTGCGATTTCAGTGCTTCTCACAGTTAAGATAAATAAAAAAACGGATTTGCTGTTCAACTGACCTCGACGAGCCGGCCAATATTGGCAATGTGGGGCGAGGACTCGCCAACTGTTTCATCCTTTTCTGTCTGCCAAAAGATGTAAACAGATTCTAACGGTGAAGCCCTCAGAAGACATCGTCAGTTAGCTGAGCGGCTGAGCATCATACCTGTCTCGTAAGGCTGCCCCCCAGGTTCATAGTACCGGAACCACTTTTGGTTGTCTGGAGCCACAGCATGACAGTGGAGGTGAGTTTATAGTGAGCAGATCGGCCGCTGGACTTCTCCTGCACAGAAAACATTTAGCTGATCAACAGCTGTGAAATATTTCTATAGAATAACCAGGCAGCATATGGACTAACGATCTCAGCACAGCTTCTCCAGTTCAGGTGTCTCACCTGCACTTCCACCACATGGATGGAGTCCCAGCATCCTTTAATCTTCTTGGATCCATCGCCGGCCTTCTTGATGAGAATGACTCCAGCAAATCCATGATCCAAGTCCCAGAGGTACACAGAGGACACACCACCCTCAAAATAACTACAACAGCAGACAGCGGGGGTCACCAGCACGTGACACCCAGTGATGATTAAAAAGGCAGACTTTCTGCTACTCACAGGTCTCTGTACTGATCAAAAGCATTGTTAGCTTCGACCTCCAGTTTCCTCAGGCGGACAGAAGGCATTGCACCATCTTCAATAGGAGGATCGTACTTATTACTCCATGGAGATCTAAGAGGTTAAAAAAGAGGAAACTCAGTGTTTAAAAATGATTAGCATTGCTATACTGACTCATGACTCAATAATGACTGAACTGCCTGGTAACCATTTTAAAAGCGGTAACAATTTAATTCCTCAGTTAGATACAGTCAGATGTGTCTCTCTGATATTTGAAACGAGTGATGAATGTGCAACACGGGAGCAATCTTTGACACCTAAACCACCCGAGGGCACGGTGGGACACCGGAAGGTGAGTTTAACAGGTTCAAAGACAAGACTTGAAAATTGGTTTCTTTGATATAATTTTATACTTTTATCATTTTCTCTTATTTTTCATGAAAAAAAAGAAAAAACACAAAAAAGATACTCATTTACATTACGGTAACAAGCACATTTTTCTCCAGATTTTCTGCTGGAGATTTATATCAAAATTTTAAACTATTTTAACAGGTATATTCTAATATATACCAACAACTTCTAAATAATATATGGCATTGAATGGGGCAATGAAATGGTTGCAGCCAATGCTCCAAGAGTACAAGGATTCTGACAGATGCAGTTATAAAGTCGACCTGTAGGAGTCGCCGTCTCGGTTATAATCGCATAGCAGATAGTCTTTCCCCACGACCTTGTCTCTGGCAATCTTCAGGGGCTGGTCCACAGAAGACAGAAGGTCCTCGCACAGTTTGGGCACCTGGAAGCAAATACAGACATTAAAAGGATCGATTGAAATAGACAGAAACACCGTAGGTCCGTTGTAGGTCAACATGTATTTGTGCTGCTTCTCATTTAAAACTTCACTGCTGCTGCAGAGTCAGAAAATACCTGTGATATTTACATTACTTTTGACAGTTATAAGAAAGCCATTGCTATTTAAATGTATTTCAGTTTTACTCATGCAGAATGTATGAGAACAATCAGAGCAGCTCAGAATAGACTGGGAAAGACAAGCAGACGGTACTGAGATTGTGGAGATATAGACTGGGGTGAGTTTGGGAGGAGGGTGGGACTGAAAGCTGCCGAGCAGCAGTGGTGACTGACAGCTCTGATAATGATCGCTAACAAGCAGACGCAGTGAAACGGTAGAGGAGGTTTTGTCCAGGATGTGAAAGGGAGGGGAGAAGTTAGAGGTGAGGAAAGCGGAAGGTAAGCAGGCAGGGGTCTGATCGGACTGAAAGCAAAGAGCCGACAAAATGAGGTGTCATGGAGAGACAGGTGGACGTGTAATCTGATTTGTGAGTGGTTTACAGCTGCAGAACAACTGTTAGATCTGACACCATTTTGTACTAAATACATGAAAAATGCTGTCAGTGATGAAAGAGTCAATATTATTCGAGTGGGACAACAAGCGTGGAAACATCAGCAAAACTACCCGGGACACAAATTTCAGATGCTGACACACAACTGAAGGAAATCATACTTGTAATAAATTGAAAAATGACCACAATGATCAACCAAAACTGTCTAGTGAATAGAAAGCAAAGCAAGTTTCATGGTTCAAGTCTTGTTCTCAAACTGCCACATTTAGTCCCTCAAAGACAACGATGTGATCTCCATGAAAGCTTTTCCTTTGACTTCAGTACGGAAACGCTTTCACGTTCGTGCCTCATCATTGTTCACCTGTGCGTAAAGGTGTGCACTTGCATGTGTTTGCATGCATGTGAAAACACACCTAAAAATAAACTCCTCGCAGTACTACTGCATGTCTGATTGAACACTTGTGCAGGTTTGAGTCATAATTTTCCAGTTATATCATGCAGGACAGCCTGCAGACTGGGTCTGCTGTGGATCAGCTAACAACAGCTAGCATCAGTACGACTTCTGCGATCTGTTTTCCTGTTTTCATCTATGAAAATGCCTTTCCTATTAGTACCTGCAGCTCTCCATTACGCGACTAAAGCCCAAAATGGAAAGAAAGTAGCATTCATCATAGGTTTGAAAATACAATATTTTTCATTCATACGACATGAAACAATCATCTTTGTGTCCACCTCAAATCACACCAGTATACATGCGGGCAGGAGCAGAGTGATTTCAGAAAACCAAGGTTTGAGCACAACAATAGCTGTGACTTCTGCAATAGTGACAATGAACTGTTCACAGAAACAATAGTACAGTTTTTCCTTTTTTTAAAATCATCGTATCTCTCACTTGTATGTTGCATGAGTGTGTTTGTTGAGGAAAAACAAGCTAGCACTCACCAGATCAATGAGGTCACTGAGGTTCTTCTCAATCTGCTGGGGAGGCAGACGCCTCATCAGATCCAGAGCACAGTCGAGCTGCTGTTCAGTCTGTAGCAAACACAGATAACAACACAGTCGTGCAGTCAGAGACTGTTTGTCTTAGTTCATCTAATTAAACACAGCTTTGAAGCAAGGAATTCACATCACAACATACCAGGCACATGATCTTTGGAAGGAATGAGCATCTTTTTCCTCACAGGAAATTAAAAATAAAGTATCCAGCTGACTTTAGTCTGGATTGTGAGCAGTATCATCAACTGAGATGGATTCTGATGCTTCTCATCTCTTACCAAGGACTTTAGCATGTTGAGATGAGGCAAAGCATCAATCCACTATCTAAATACGACACGCCTGTTGTAAATGTGCGTGGGTGTGGAGTGAAATGAAGACCTGCAAAGAATATGAGATTTGAAACAAAAACTACAACCCATCTGGGACCACTGAAGCTGATTCCTTTTTTGGTTACATGTTTGAGTTGTTTATCGAGGCTTGTTTTATTATGTTCTCAGTCACTAAACAACACTTGATAATGGAGCCAATAGTTCCGCCAAATTACAGTTTAGCAAAGCAGCAGTTTCGTGCCTCCAACAGAACATTCTTGTAGGCAGCAGGAATCATTCTCAAAAACTCAAAACATTTCCCCAGGCAGTTGCAAGACATTTAAAACATTTTTTGTCCTGAAAGGTCAATTCTGACTGACCAAAATATGCATTCGCAGTGATAAGCTCTGGTAAAAGAGGACTGAAGAGGCCAGTATTGCCCCAAGAGGCTTCATCTCCCTCAAACATGCAGCTTGCAGAAGGATATTAAAGGGTAGGCTGGGGGACAGACCAGCCACAACATGAAACTCTGGGGAATGTGGAGGTGTAGAAAAGCAGAGACTAAACCAGTTTCTCACAGAACTCTGAGAGCTAACTGGTCACACAGATTTAAATTTTTTTTATAACTGAATAATGTCTTTTGGGGAGCTAAAACAACATCAACACAATATGTACAGTGGCAGAAGCTCTTTTGTTATGAAACCTTATGTTTTAAGTACTGTGTTAATAATCAATAAGGCAAAACAATAGCGGCAATAACAGTACCAACAGAATCTTAAAGAATAACTTATATAACTGACTGAATAATGAATTATACTAACATACTAGGGGAAAAGAAAATATGATAACCAGTTATAAATGCTATATAGTTTTCATTACAATGAAGACAGTTTGGACTCTGACGTCCAACAGCAGATTTGACGAATCCATCAATAAAGTCAACAAACCAGGATGATCTATAGACAACTTCCTCTTTGGTTTGAACATTTTAGCTGGAAAACACTCTTGTATCCACTTGCTGGTCAAATAACAATAGTTTGTTAGAAAGCTGAGATTCCTCATCATGTAAATGTTATCATGAGCTGTGATTCTAAAAACAACAGCTTGGTTTGATTGGTAATATCTTCCCTGCCATTCCCCCCTCTTCTGGGATACTTTCAGGACATTTCAAAACATGTCTCCACTGATGAATCCATCTACTCCATCTAGCACCAGCACTCCTTGACTTTATGTTTACCAGCTCTGCTTTCTCTATATAAACACTCAGGCCAACAACCACTGGGGTCTTGGTAGAGTACTGAGTGGAGGCAGCAGGACAGATTAGGTGATGCAGAATTGTGTGACTGACTGTGGAGAAAAAACAGCTGCTTCACTTAGCTCAGGTGGAAGACATCTGAGGACACATAGAGTCACAAATCATGTTTATAAACCATGCGTAAACCCATGATCACTAAGCTTCAAGTCTAATGTGTGATCAAATACAATATTCAAGTTGAGACAGGGAGGGGTTCAAAAGAATAACTAAGTATAACATCAAGTACACCATAAGGAAAGACCTTAACACATTACTGCAAAACCTGCAGGACAAGAAACACGGGCTTACAGCCTGTCATGGATAGGAATAGGAGGAGCGAGCAGGCTTATTTTAGCTACAGGCAACCCGGCACCTGACTATTTTAGCAGTCTGTGTGTTCACAGCTGGAAGACATTGCCAGTTTGTGTGTGTGTGCGTTGTGTGTATGAAAGGTGTTGTATTGGACCTCTTCAACGTTCACAAACGTATGCGAATTACAAAACAGCCAGGGCTGACTTCGTGTCCTCCAGGGCACAAAGCCTGGCTAGCAGAATGCTAACAAATTAGCGGCTTCCACGATTAGCTTGTAGCTTAGCCGCGATGCTAATTCTGTTGCATTCGGTACACTGAAGTTTTGCCAGTAGCGTGATTTTGTGGTTAAGGTTTAGTAAACGCTTCAACACCTGCTTCTGCAGCCCGGGTGACAACTAGCACCTCCGTCTAGCATTAGCGCTAGCGCCACCAGCCATTGACGATTAGTTAGCAGTAGCCCCACCAAAACCATCTTACCCCTTTCCCATCTTTCCTACCAAGCCCTTACCATGTCTGCGGTGATCTCAGCGGGGCAGGGAGAGCGTGATTTCAACGATGCCTGTACACCTTAACTTTACAGTGGGTTAAGAATTCTTTCTGGTCGTCTGTTGTATTTTCTTTAGTTACGATGTTTTGTTCGCCTCTCCCTGACTGAACCCAGCCCCGTCAGCGAAATTCACTTCCTCAACCGGGCTACAGGAAGAAGGCTGGAGTCAGAAAACAGGCCTCGGTTGCACATCCGGGTCACTCGGGGCTTGTCCTGCAGTAGCCAATAGCGTGGGAGCAAAAAATGCATTGCCAAGTATGGAGAGGGAGGAGTGGTGCAGCAAATGCACAGTCAAGAGCCACTAGATCGCTGCTAAAGCAATTCAGTAATCAAAAGTTTTTCCCTCGCACCTTTTGCTTTAGAAACTTTATCTAAAATTTACAGTAACAATTGTTTTTAATGCTCTATTCTGCTTTATTTACTCATTCCCGATGCATCATTTTAAACAGATCTTTTAGGATTAATACCACTGGATTGGTGACTCAGTAATGCCATCTATGATTGAATTTAATTTACCCCTCTTCAAAATCTCACGTTACAATGGCAGCTCTGGAAACATTCCCTCAGTGAGTCAGTCTGAAAGTACAATGTTGTAACTTTTTGTTGCCTAATTTTGCCTCGTGAGTCATTTTTTTAATATCAATTTTAAGTTTTGAAAAGTTAATGATTTCCCTTGTTGTAATGGTTGACCTCTACCGTTAATCGGTGATTAGCTTTAAAAAAAAAAAAAAAAAAGCAATGTGCAAAGAAAGTTGAAATAAGTGAAAATAAAACAGCCCCCGAAATAAGAGGAATTGGTAATCAACCAAAATAAAGCAGTCTTAAATTGACAACGTAAGTAAAAGTGCAATACTTGAAAAATACTTGAAAAAATAAACAAAAATCGTACGTTTTATACAAACATATAGTATGTAAAAATTGTAGTGTTGCAAAGACGTCCGGAAGGACGAGATTATGGGTTTTCTCGCGAGGTTTTCCGTTGACAACATGGCGGATGGACACGGGCGGAAATGGGACCGCTGTCTCGCTGACACAGCCGTGAAGACAGGTCAAAAATATTATTTATTTTACACTTTTGCTGTCTCAATTTAAAACTGCATTTAAATATTGCAATGTAAATTGAGTTACTCTACTGCTCTGTAGAACGTTGCTATCAGAATTTTTTTTAATGTTCGTCTCTAAAGTTTATTGAGGTCAAGCCTGATTCCATGGCTAAAGCAAAATAAAACATGTTTAAAACTTTACATTTGTTAAGTTTTTGAAAAACGTTTGGCGACACAGTGTTTAGACTTAGTAACTAATTAGAAAAGAGCACAGACAGGAGATCTGCCCAGCAGCAGGTCATTTTCCTCATATTGTGTCTTACCTGTGTGTGTGTGTGTGTGTGTGTGTGTCTATATATANNNNTATATATATGTAGGTTGTCCAATGATCTTTGGGTCATTGAAGGTCAAAGTGGCCCATTATAAACATTTCCACATAATTAAATGGATGTTTTAAAATTCATTCATAACTTTTCGAGTTACTTTGTCCACAGCCAGAAAAATGCCAGCTGTCAAGTAACCTCCTTGACAGGGGTAAAATAGCTCTCCTGGACTTTTAGAATGATTGTTTGGCTGTCATCATTATCTTGCAAACATTGCATCTTAAAAAAGTAAATGTAAAAAATGTGTGTAAATGAACAATCACTTTTGCATTGTGAAAATTAAACTACTTTGCATTCTCAAGTAGTTTGCATTTAAAATTACTGTGATATAATTTATTAAATGTTTCACAATATCATCATGTAAAAACAAGATTGCCTGTGTTATTATTTAGAAAAAGTCCAGATAAGTTTAGATTTACCGCTAAATTTAATGGTTTTTATACTTTTTTTGAGATTACAACATTGAAGGATGGCTCTCTAAAGATTTTTGGCTGTAGTTTATCTGGTCAATGTTGTTGGCTCAGCACTAACACAACTAATACTGAAGATTAGGCTGTGCCAAAGACACTTAATGACTTCAAGTCCTTTTTGGTTTTTTACAAGAGGAAAAAAACCAACATCTGCATTGTGGGATTTTATCTAGCTGACTTTGAGAAAACTCCCTGCTGTGCCAAAGTGTTTGTAGTCGTGAGAGAAAAGCTTTTACGATCTGTGAAGAAGCTGCAAAAATTGTTATTCTTTATTTTTTTATTTATATTATTTGTGATAGCACGCACGCACGCACGCACGCACGCACGCACACACACACACACACACACACACACACACACACACACACACACACACACATCTTGGGCACAAATTATTTATTGAAGTGACCTATTTAGATGAAACAGGAAGGAGTGAAACAACAGCAACAGCTTTTCTTTTTTTTTTAAATCGCAGTATTTACTTTTAAAGCTAGTAGTAATTATTTAAAGTCATGGCTCAGTTGGTCCTGATTTAATATGAAACAAATGACAACTTCAGTTCAGCCATGTTATCTTTTACACAAGATTCCATCTAACCTCAATATTTTTCCACCTTTTTGTCCCCCTCTACACTGTCTCTTGGACACTCGTTTAACTACTTTGTATATTACCCAGCTTGAAGAGCCTGGAGCCACAGAGGTGGTTTTGAGGCCACACTTCCACACCGCAGGGGTCTTTCATCATAGTTGAAGCTCACCTTGATCTTTCCCAGTGAAACCTGACCCATTTAATGTGCCTGCAGGTTTACAAATGGCAACCATAGCATCGTCATGTGCAACCTGTTGAAGTGTAAACCATGTTCAGAGCCTTGTTGGCTGTTTTTCAGACCCCAAAAATCCATCTCTCATTTCCTGAGATATCGATTAAATAAAAGTGTGACTGTGTCAAGAAATGAGATTAATAATGTGTCTCAAGCCATTCGGTGGAGCAACACACAAAAGGTCAAGTAAAGTTACGCAAATAACAAAGTCTGATTCGAAATGAAGCTTTCTGGTTTTCAGAAAATAACAATAATAAATGAACAACGATACAGTTACCAGCAGTGGGCTTTTCTCATCTGGCAGAACCTACCGTGGGTTAATATTTCATTCGTCTCCAACACAAATGTTTTGCTTTTAATCTGTCCACCTTGGAGACCTGCAGACCAGGAAAGACTGCCAAAATGAAATGTTGATGCTTTCAGATTTTGCCAACATTTAAGCCGCGTTAGTGTCAGAGGAAAATCAGATGGGTCAGGAAGGTTCTGACTGAGACGGAAACAGAAGAACTGTAAATTACACCCAATCTCTATTCTGAAGTTGACGTCGATGTTGATGTGATGTGCTGTCAATCTGTGCTGATAACAAGGGTGTCCACTATCTTCTGTGGTCTTGGACATTTGGAAGTGCTGTAATGGAGAACAGTTTCAGGGTTCTGGTTCAGGCCAGTCGTGCTGCATAGCTCCCTGAATCCAATTAAGAGCCCGAGAGGCTCAAATGGCTGTTTTTCTGTTTTCTGTGCTGGCTGGCCTGCTCTTGGGTGTGGCGTGGCCTGCAGCGAGGTGAAGTTAAGCGTACAAACACATTCCTCCTCAGAATCTGACTCTGGCCAAAGCGCTTTCTGCAGCTTTTATCGGCCTCGATGGTAACGCTAATGTTCTGCTTGACCGTGCTGGGTCAGGACATCACCTCCGTATGAATGCACCCTTTGATTCATCACCTTTGCTTCCCATTACCTTATGAACGATGCCGTCACTCCTTTCGAGATCTCTCCCCACATTTGCTATGTTGTTTTCCCTGTTTCTTCTATTAAGCCACGCTTTGCCATCTCCTGCTAGTAACCACATTTCTAACACAATAGCAGCACCACACTGACCTCATTATAGCCGATTTATATCACTTATCTTTTCGTCACCTCAGATATGCTAAATCATTCAGCTCCCTCATGCTTTTTTCTCCCGTTGCAGTAACTGGTCTCGGTGCGGGCCTTGTGTTCTCTGTGCTTTTCTTCAAACGTGAGTGCTCTCTCTAAGGGAAATTAGATTATTTATTTTTCAAACGGCATGTTTGAATGTGCATTTTTTTTTTCCTCCCTCAGGTCGCACATGGCCCGTCTCTTTGGGTTCTGGTTTGGGTTTGGGGATGGGATGTGCAAACTGCCAGCATGACTTCAGGTCACCGGATCTGCTTCATGTTGAAGGTGAGTAACACGGTTCAGAGGGGTTCTGAGTGCTGCATGGTAATAACACATGTTCTAAATGTTGATTCATTCACAGGACCAACGGTGAAAGGTTAAATATCAGGAGGATTGTCCACAACTCGTCTGTTTTTGCCTCAACCTTATTTTGCTTCTCGTCTCCCTCGCAGTGAGGATCATCTGACTGCACAGCCACAGTATCTTTAATAAAATAATCATGGGAAAACT
>BJFM01001739.1:90967-157700 GCA_016586285.1 Arothron firmamentum
GGGCAAAAATCCAATTGCAACGTTGTCAGCACTGCAGGAAGGTTGTTTATCCTTCTATGTGTGACATCACAGTCAGTCACATTAAAGGCGACTTTTCAAACGATCGGCGGTAAGCACGACAGAACATGTAGGTTGACTTTTCTCAGAGATAAAACAGAAAATTCCACTGCAGTGATGTCTCATAACAGGTCATGTCATGCTTGATGGAATAGGTTCTAAACCGCTCGTACGTCTCATCTTCAGATGATCACAATATTCCCCAGATTGGAGCATGTGTCCTCATCCTCATTAGTGTCTCTTCGGCCGCGGTCTTTTGAGCGTCAGGCGGCTGAAGCAGCAGACACCAGTCTGGTATGGGAACAAAAATGTTGGATATTTATCGAATGTCTAAATCTGCGTGTTTATCTCTGCCCTCTCATATCTGCATCCCAGAAGCACAAGAAAGTCATGGGCCAACAACCAGGAAAAGGTGGTGCTTTTCTTTCCAGACTCACTCCTCCAGGAGGTGGAGTGAGGACATCTCTACAGAGAGAGTTGAGGAGACGGAAGGAGGCGTGATCTGGCATTAAAGGAACTCCCTCCAGCTGCCTCTGTTGACGACACATCAGGAGATGGCGTGCCACATGCTGATGCGCCCCGGTGATAGGCGCTGGTGACAGCTGGTTCTCAACCTGCCTCTGCTGTGCTTCACACGTGTCGGGGTGCTCAGAAAGGATGAGGTCCTTTTTCATTAGCTGCTGTTTCATCTGGGCGACTTTGCAGCAGAGCAACATGCAGATTCACATACCTGCAGCAGGTAAGCTCATGCCAGACGAAGCTCCAAAACAGGAATATAATTCAGACACACTGTTCTTTATTGTAACCACAGAAGAGAATGATAACTGGATCCAGAGTCCACGCTAAAAGGAAGTTACACTTTCTGCTTTCACAGCAAAGTTGTCATACGTTTGTGTTGGATTACCAACAGGAAAATGAATAATGCCATTTTAATCAGTAACAACAGGCTGTTGTTTTTTCTGCAGGTCGGGTCTAAACAAGCTCTCACTTGACCTGCTGTAAATGCGGATGAGAGCATCCCATAATAACATTCTAATAGTTTCTAATTCACAATATGTAGGCTTAAGGGTGTGACTGTTGTTGCTGTAGTTTACAAGTGTGTTCACTATGACTGTCTGCAATCTTTAAAAGGAATTTCTGTAGTTTCTAACCTAAAACTGATTTAAGCAACAGCTTTTATTTGCTAGTTTTAAGGATTTAACAGTTGCCATATTCGTGCTAAAGTTTGTTTCATTTTGCAGAGGTAGAATAAGTCCATAGATGCTGCTGTAGTACGGCGGCGGGACTCTGTCCTGTAATTAACGGTCTAGAAATCCATCCACCTGGAACGTGTTGAAGAGCTCACCTCAGCTAATCTGAGCTGCTGCTGCAGAGGAGATAAAGCAGCGCATTAACACGTTAGCAGTTTTCAATCAGCACACTTGATTTTTAAATGAGACACCAAATATACCCGTTTCTGCCTTTATAATTAGACTTACAGTAATTGAATCTTGGACCTTGGATAAACATCATTTATATATTAACATTACTGGCTAATTACTGGCATCAAGGTGAAATGATTAGTCAAAGTTTCAGCTTGTAGAATCTGCAATGAAAGTTAATATGATACCAAAGTTAATTAAACTTTCATGTTACACATTGAACTCCCATGTCATCTATTTAATCTTCACACATTCATGTTAAAATCATGTGCTTCTCCCTTTTCTTCTAGAGGCTAGCTGCTTTAAAGGGGACATTCTCCTCTTGCTGGACTCCTCTGGGAGTGTATCAAACAACGAGTTCTCACGCCTCCTCCACTTCGCTGTCAGTGTTCTCTGCAATTTCTCCCTTGGTCGGAGTCACGTAAGGGTCGGACTCGTGCAGGTGAGCACGAATCCGCAAGTGGAGTTTGGCCTGGACGTTCACACCGACCAGGAGAGCCTCCAGGAAGCCCTGCGAGGTGTGCGGCAGCTGCAGGGAAACACCAACACTAAGGAGGCGCTTGTGGAGGCCCAGCAGCTTCTGCGAGCGGCAGACCGGGATGTGCCAAAGATCTTGCTGTGGCTGACTGATGGTGCCAGGCCTGGAGACGTGGGCCAGTTGTTGTCAGAGATGAAGGCAGACGGAGTCTTTGTGTTAGCTGTGTCCACAGTGCACGGCAGCAACAGGCTGTTACTGGACGCAGCGTCACGCCTCTACGTTGTGGACATAGATTACATTGAGATCATCAGAAAAAACGTGACGGACGCCATCACTGGTGTGTGTGTGTGTGTGTGTGTGTGTGTGTGTGTGTGTGTGTGTGTGTGTGTGTGTGTGTGTGTGTGTGTGTGTGTGTGTGTGTGTGTGTGTGTGTGTGAGTGTGTGTGTGTGTGTGTGTTCTTGTACTTGCTACATACTGAGCACCAGTTAGGGTATGGGCCGAGACATAATGCATTTTGTCTATGAAAGCAATGAATATACAATGATGAGAGAGAGAGAGAGAGAGAGAGAGAGAGAGAGAGAGAGAGAGAGAGAGAGAGAGAGAGAGAGAGAGAGAGAAATTAGGTTTACATTGTTCCTTTCTCACTTTTACTATACATCCATCATTCCCATCTTTCATATTTTTTTAGAAATTATTGGGGTAAATCGCCTTCAAGTGGTCAAGGTGACCCCCCGCAGGGCCACACTGCAGTGGTGCCCCATCCTGACAGCAGCCACTGGTCACTATCTGCTCCAGTATAACCCAGTGAGGAGTCCTGCCACTTCGACCCAACTTCACCTGTCTGGCGACTCCAGCTGGGTAGAACTGACCAACCTGATTCCTGACACCACCTACAGAGCCGTCCTTCACCCAAAGTCCACCCAGAGGGTGTTTCAAGCCGGCTCTGCTGTCTTCTCCACTGCCCCTGGTGAGAGAACTCTGCTTGAGTGTCGGTGTGTGCAGGCCTCGGGCTCTGCTGCTCACCATCTCCATCTCCTGCTGCAGAGTGTTTGAGCCCTGCCGTGGTGTCTGTGTCGGCCTCCAGCCCTCACCACGTCCGTGTGGAATGGGGTCCTCTGCAGGTAGCCCAGGTGCTGCGATACACGGTGGAGTACGGCGCCATTCCGAGTGGACGCGTGAACACTGTCACCTTGCACCGTCATCAGAACTTTACCTCTTTGACCGGGCTGGAACGGGCCACTCAGTACCTGGTGACAGTCAGCGCTCTGTGTGCAGATGGGAAACAAAGAGCCATGTCTGTGAGGGCGTGCACAGAAGACGGTATGTTGGTTTAGAGAAGTGTTGGTTCTGGTAGTCAACATTTTAAGCTTTTTTGTCTCTCTGCAGCGGCAGCAGATCTACCTGCCCCGGTGGACCTGCAGCTCAGCCCAGTGCCCCATCGGGATCTGTGGCAGGTGACGTGGCAGGAGCCTCGGCAGGCCCCTCAGGGTCCCCTGAAAGGCTACTGGCTGACCTGGGAGCGAGATAAGCCTGTCTACTCCGTCTCAAAGCCTTCCGCCCTCTACTTACCTCCCACATCCAGAGCGGCTCAGCTGCCACACCTGTCAGCGAGCCGTCGGGTGTGTGTGTCTCCGGTGTATGGCTCAGGCCGTGGAGACGCGATCTGCTGCTCTGCAGAGAAACCAGCAGAAGACATGTAGCATTTTTACATCCTGGGATGTCAGAAAATGTTTTCAAATTCAAGGTTGGTCAGTTGAGCTGAGATAATAATGTGAGAAGACTGATTAATGATGGCTAAATTTATGCTGCATCCTGAATTCAGATTACCTGCCTCATTACGTTTGCCTGATCACTGAGGAGGCAGATCAGTGTCCATCACCAGAACAGGAGGAATAAACTAATTCATCCTCTGAAATGAGCCTGTGAAACTTAATCGGTGCTTATTTATGAAAAGTATGTGTTAAATTATCATGACTGTGTTAAAGGCATTTATGTCAGTCCCACGTTAGTTTTGGCCTGTGTTACATCAAAGGTTTCTAAGGTTCATGAACATTGCATCTTTTGGGATGGATTTATGTGATTTTAAACCGATGCTGGAGGCTGATTTTAAAGTGGTGCATCTTGGAAAATTCTACACTCATTGCTTTGCTCTTTCTGTAGATAAATTTAGTCTTAACTATTTAAATTAAAAAAATTGTAATTATATGAATATTTTTTTATATTTATTGTATTTAATTTAAAATCTTGTGTAGTGTTTCTTTCAGAATAAAAGGCAAAAAAAATGCATTACTTCCTTTTACATTTATACGGTTGTAGAATTACTGCTACTGCCAATTATTACTAATAATAATAACTAAAAAAAATGCACTCAGAGAGCGCAGACCTCTGCCAAGCTGCTCATTTTTCTGCTCAAAATTTCATGGAAATCTCTTCATAACATTTATTTTGCTAACACAGACCCAAACTGACAAGAGCCTTATTTAGTTGTTTTTACTGCCATCTAGTGGACACTTAATAATATTCCTTGAATCTAAATCAGACCGATTAAAACATCACGTTTTAAATTAGATTTTAAATTAAATGATTTAAAAGATCTTTTTTTTTTAAAGATCACATGAAATTATTCCACATTATATTAACTTACTACTTACTGATTGTTTTTTTGACACCTTGGTGAGGTTGGGAATGTTGTTTTTGAATAAAGAATGATAAAAGGAGGAGACGGTAGACTCGGCAACTAGTTAAAGACAAAAACTTGTGTTCTTTAATTTGAGTCTGTAAGAAAGCTTTAAGAATGAAAAAAGGATTAATGTTAATCTTTTTAGTTATTCATCAATAATAAATATGATTATTAATTTGAATCTTTTGAATCTTTAAGAAAGCTTTAAGAATGAAAAAAAGGATTAATGTTAATCTTTTTAGTTATTCATCAATAACGTCTTCCACTTCCCATAGGAGGATAGACTAATAAATGAATTTGCAAAGGAAGCACTTTTCAGGGAAGCTGATAAATCCCTTGTGTTTCATTAAACTGCACCTCGAGCTCCCAAAAGCACAAAAGCTGTTGTTTTTAGCGTTTGGAAGGCAGCTGGTGGTAGAGACACCTCGACTGCTGTGATGACACAGTTGGTGTCACCTTTGGACTGTTCCCTGACTGCTCCGCAAAGACAAGAGAGGGATCCACATGGGCGCTTCATATGGAGACACACTGCTTTTTTTCAGGGAACTGGATTATATTCACTGTTCAAACATTAAAGGAAGGATGGAGCGCGCTTTAGGTCTTTACATCATCTGTTAAAAACTGTTTCAGTGACAAGAGTGAACATGGCGGTGAATACAATCAATGAAGATGACACGGAGCTCGTGGGGATGGGACTTCGTGTCTCTGTGTCCCCTGTCCAGACAGCATTTTACATTTTTCTGGTGTTACTGGGAATCTTGGGCAATGCCACTGTGGTGGGGGTGATTGGTAAGAGCATCCTAATGGACCGAGGGGGGGGACGAAACTCGGACATCATCATTGTCAACATGGCCCTGTCCAACCTGCTGGTGTCACTGATGAGGAACACGCTGCTTATCCTGTCAGACATAGGACTGGAGGTATGTCCAGGGCTGCGGTGGTAGATTTCACAGCTGCTCAGTCAGGACTGAAGATGCGTGTGCCCTGGTCTCTTTTACAGATGTACTCCTCCAAAGAGTGGTGCCAGTTCCTCATGGGTGTCTGGGTGTGGCTACGCTCGGTCAACGTGTGGTCAACGCTCTTTCTTAGTGCGTTTCACCTCCAGACGCTGAGGCGCGTGGCTCCCGTGGCGGGGAACCTCCATGGGTCCCGAGGAGCCCCTAAGATCCTGCTGATGAATCTGTTCCTCATCTGGTTTATCAACTTGATTTACTCCATCCCTGCTCATGTCTTTTCTACCAGTGGGAACATAAACAGCACAGAAGTGAGACTGCTGCGACCGAATGATGCACTCGCTTGAATTTTAGTTGAGTTATTATATAGACTCTTAAAATTAGATTAAAAATGTTACAGTACAAAAATTGCACCTTTTCCCATCACTTAGCCTACTGACTGCACTCTCTTCTTCTCCTCCTACAGACATTGATGCTGGTGAGCAGCACAACCCGCCCCCTGCTGGGGTGTATCTGGAACTTCCCCACCAGGTTCAGCGGCCTGGCCTACGCAACCACATCTATGGTGCTCCATGAAACCGTTCCCATAGTTCTCATGGCTCTAACCAACCTGGGCTCCCTTTACACGCTCTACACCCACAACGGGATGCGGAGTTCTGTGCAGGATGCGCCCGTCATTAAACGGGTGCCCGCTGAGAGGCGAGCGGCCAAGGTGAAAACAGCCGTTTAGTATGTTGATCCAACACACTTTATCAAGTGCTGACACGTCAGACCCTTTTTTCCCCAGGTGATTCTTGCTCTCATCATGCTCTTCATTGCATCTTGGGGAACCAGCATCATCTCTGTCAACTATTTCAACTACAACCAAGGCTCCTCGGCCGAGTTTCTGCTGGTCATTGCTCGCTTTGCCAACATTATCTTCATTGCCTTGTCGCCTGCTGTCCTGGCAGTCGGTCACCGAGGTCTGCGGACTTTCTTCAAATCTCTGCTTGCCCACTAACCGAAAATGAGACATGGGAAATTCTACCAACAGTACAGTTTGTAATAACATGATGTTTATGGTTGTACATAAACACATTCAATCTCAGTATCTGCTTTTTCCACCAATAAAAGAAATAACACAGCTTGCACTGGTTTGTCCTTTGTGACTCACAAAACTGAAGATTTTCCAGAGGCTGTTTGCTCAGTCAGTCTGAAGAGAGAGGAACTTTTAAAAGATCATTTTTTCATTAAGAATTAAGAACTATATTTTAAATAATACTCCTTCCATATACTCCTTTACATTAAATGATCAAGTATCTGTTCCACTGAGCTAATATTTTAATACTCTTTGTGGTAAACAATTGCAATAGTTTCAGCTAAATGTTTTATACTAGGACAGCCATCTCTGAAGTACTTTATTGTTTTTGTTGAACACAGAAAATAATTTGCATCGGTTTTGTATCTGGGGACACATCGCCACTGCGTCCTTTAAGACAGTGACCCCAGCCCAGCATCATATTGGAGATCCTTCGGCGGAGCTTGCTGTGTCCCAGAGCCACCACCATGGGGCTGAACCCCACAAACAGAGAGGCAGAAAAGTGGGCCACAGTCAGAAGCCCCTCGGCGTGGTGTCCCCCATCGTGGTTGTAATACGTCACCGCGGCGACCTGCAGCACCCAGCAGATGACGAAAAGCGAGACCAGCAGCATGATTAGGTGAGCCGCTTTGCGTTCGGTGGAGAGGTGCTTGTCCAGCTCCCCTTGAGAGCCCCCGGACTGGCCGCTTGATGTAACAGCCCGGATGTGCTTTGCCAGAGCGTGCAGGGTGGCCAGGTTGGTGCAGACCATCAGCACCAGTGGGAGCACCTCGTTGAGGGCCAGTGAGGCGGAGGCGAATGCCGAGCCCTGCTGGGCGGTGGGGAACTCCCAGATGCAGCCCAGCAGAGGTCTGGTGGTGCAGCTGATCACCATCAGTTCTACAGTGGCGTTACCGTGCACATGAGTGCTGTAGATCAGAGCTGGAAGAGAGAAGGCCAGGTTTAGCCCCCAAACCAGCCCTAAAATCACCCACATGCGCCGCCTCTCCCGCCGCTGAGCGCTAGGCCCGATGTACAGACGCTGTCGTTTCAGGGTGGTGCAGTGGAAGACGCTGAGAGCCAGAGTCAGCCAGCAGCCCACAGCTCGCCACCACACCCACAGCAGCATGAAGACCCGGCACCACCCCGGGGACAGAGACACATCTGTTCCCAGGTCGGACATGAAGATGGGCACCGTGCGGAACAGTGAGGTCAGCAGGTTGGCGAGTGACAAGTGCACCAGAATGGTATCAGAGAGAGGGAGCCTCCCAGATGTGCTCTGAAAGGCTGCCTGCAAAACCTGCGCATGACCAGAACAGACCCCAAAGTCACTCTGACGTCCACTTCCATCAGCAAATGAAATATTCTACACTATCTCACCACATGGATGACCAGGACGTTCCCCAGGATGCCGGAAAAGACCAGCAGCCCGAATAAAATAGCATCTACAGCGAGGACCTCAGACATGGCGTCACCTTGCACGAGGCGACATGGTTCATTTTCTTTCAGCTCAAACGGGGAGATGAGGCGACGGTTTGTGTTTTATACGGACAGCGAGGCAAACACCCAGATGGTGATTCTCCTCCGTTGTTGCTGAACACGCTCAAGGTCAATTGAGCCTGATGTCGGCGCATGACTCTGCATTTTCCTCACACATGGGGCCATGCAGTTTCACTGCTAACAGTTGTTTGACATTTTGCTGTCTAAGAGTAGAACAAACAATGGTTTCAGGTAAAAGGCAGGATGAGGAAGGAAGAGACAAAAAAAGGTTCTATGGTGTAGAATCATATAAAGTCATAGCATATCAGTAATGTATGAACAATTAACATTGTTTTCGATTTACATGCAGTATCCTTCCTAAAAAGAATAATTAAAACAAAAGGACGTTTTTTTTTTAATTTAAAAATGCCTACCTTTCTCTTATTTTGCCTTCTCTAACAGCATGTCATTGATTTTCTGCTTCAACATGTTGTTTTAACCATGAAGGAAAAAATATCAGGACTGAATCATCAAAACAGAACAAAATCTTTAACTTTTTAGCTCGTGTGAGATGATCACAGTTTGCAGATCATATACGTGCCATCTCTAAGGAACAGTCTGTCCCACTGACGCAGCATTATTCTTTTTGCCTGATATCAGCACTCTGCCATGATGCCGTTTGTTTACTGGGCTGTTTCTCTCTTGGGGGTGAGTCAATTATTGCTTTGGGTAATAACACGGAAGCGCTGCCTGATTAAATACACTTTGAGGATGCCTTTAAGTAGGTTTTTGTTTTAATATATATAACTTTTGCTTGGGGGTAACATTGGCTGACCATTTTCAGATATCATTCAGACTGCTTCTGAAGGAGAGAATGTTCTCCGGGTGGAAGAACCCTTCTCTTCTACATGCACAGCATATAAACGTCAAGCATTCACACCAGTGAAACCCAGACACAACTTGATTCGTTTGTTTTGTGCACAATTAATCACATCAACAAATCAGTATGTGTGCATTTTTTACATTTCACAAAGGTGTCAGATTTAAACAGCAACAGGACCAGCAAGGTAGGACCTGTGCATTTAAAAGAAAATAAGCCTCAGGCATGAGACCAGCTTTCAAAAGTATTGAGTGCATCTGATGCAAAAGCGTTTTGGCGTCTCTGCTCCACTGCAACAAGAACACAGGACAGCGCGTCTATTCTAGCCTTTTCATCAGAAACGGTGGTGTTCTTGCAAAAAGCAGCCTCCAACCATGCGGAGACCTGAGACGCACAAAAAGACAATCGGATGATGCAGAAAGTTCGGCTGAAATCGTGCATCCGCCACTGCTCTCCGCAACGCTCCTGCTGTCTGTTCTTGACACACACCTGGAGCACTGTGTGGGATGATGACTCACACACCGACTACTGATGACCACAACTATTTTGTGCACGCACCCACGCTCCCAAGCGCGCGCTTCATCCACGTGAACTCTCGGCGTCAGAAGCCTGCACGCGGGGCCAGGCGGAAAGAAGAGCGCAAAATCTGGCGACGCGGCAGAGCGACTCCATTCCCAGCGAGACAAGTAAGTGTTTTTTAAGTCCCCGTCAGCCTGCGCCAGCTAGCAGGCTTTGATAAAAACGCCCCTGCGTCTTTATCTTGATCAAGGTCATACTCGGATGTCTGACTGGCTGCATGCCCTCCTCATTAAATGTCATTTCTGCCGCAGAAGCAGAATCTCTCAGACCCTCCATGGATGCGTTACCCCGTTTTGTGCCGCTTGCATCCGTGTGCGCTGACGCAGAGCTGATCTTGTGCCTTCTGTCGTCGCCCATATGATCCACTGTGACAGAACATAATTCGACGACAGGAAGTGACATGAAAAGCCGACAGTCGCTGATCGCCTTGTCGGCGCTCCTTCTCTGCACGTTACACCAGAGGGCTGCGTCTGGTCACAGCAGCCCAGCATCATCCACACCCTCCCCACCATCGGAGGAGAGGGGCAGGGATATCTTAAACTGGCTCAGTGAGAGTAATCACAGCTCTTATGGTAAACAAAGCCACGAAAGGGGAAGAGCACCACCAAAGATTGAAGAAGCAAACAGAACTTCTTCAAACAGCAGGAAAGGCAACGTTTCTGCTGTGATTTCTGAAAGCCCAGAAGCAGGGGCGTCACCGCTGTGTGCCTACAGAGTGATGGAGGGGGGAATCGGAGGGAAGTTGTGTTTTCGGCACACTCTGCATGGCTACAAGTGTCATGAGCGCGACTGCAGGACAGTGTTGACTATGGAGAACCTGGCGGCAAATATACTCCTCAACGGCAGCGTGCTGCTACAGTGGAAGCAGGACGAGGAGAACACAAGCACTAAAGATGCCACAGCTGGGGGGTCGAGCAGCGGAGGCCCTGGGACAAATTCAACAAGAGAGGAAGAACTGAGAGGGGACGCTGCCGGTCAGCGTGGCCGCAGACGCCAGGGCTACGAGCTGAGCTGCTGGTGGAATGGAAGCTACACTCAGTTCGAGTGTGCAGGCGTCCTTCTTGGACCCGGCTGCAGAGACTTTCTGTTGACTGAGCTGCATGACAAGATCCCCTACCGCATCTGCCTGCGCTCCCTGGCTCGTTCCAGCCCACCTCAGGAAGTAGACCGGCAGAACTGTGTGGAGTTCACCCTGTCTCCGTCTGGAATGCAGGACATTGTCATTGCCATGACAACGGTGGGGGGAGCTATTTGTGTGATGCTGGTCATCATTTGCTTGCTGGTGGCATACATCACAGAAAACATCATGAGTCCTACCACACAGCACACGTACTCCTACCGCACCCGCTCACATCACTGATGCTATATCGAACATTCGTCTAACACATGACATTGTCTAACCCCTCATCAATCGTATTTATTTACAATCAGCCATACTGTTAAAATAGAATTGAAGCACAATCTACTGTGGCTCTGCAAATAGCCTGCCTTGTCAACCTCTGCAAAGATGCACTGAACCAAAAGTACTGAAATAACAGAAGTTTACCTTGCTATGTTTTTTTTCAACAGTGTCTCTAATCGCGTCTGTCGGTCTGTGTAGTGGCAGCTTATATAGAGCAATACAATGACATGCTTGCATCAGGACCAGTAGTCATTTGCCAAATGTGCAGTCTGATATGTACTGACTAGTCTTGTTTTTGTCCGTAACACAAGAAAAATAAAACTTACCAGTGACATTAACCCATGTGACTAAATCATTTGGCATCACCTTTGTGTGTGATCTGCGTACAGTGTGCATTTATGCACATTTTTTTTAAAAGGACAGTCCCATCGGTTGTTAATTCTCTACTTACTGTGCCAAACATTAGAATGTCTCAATGTCATTCTCTGACTTATGAAATTACACAGAGGTCATTTCTATACATCACAGTTGTTCTGCTCTTTGTCTCTGTTAAGAGCGTCAATAATGTTCACCGTGTGCACGCTACGTTTAAATGGATACCAAGAAAAGCAGAAGAGATTGCAGACCTATGACATTAACCAACATATTGTGATTTGCAACTATAGTGTATAACACACTAGGTTGCTTTAAGATCAAAGCTCCTTGTCCTATAATCTTGGCCTATACTCTTTGGATGATTGAAGGTCAAAGTCCACAACTCAGAATATCACCAAAATTTAATGTTCCTTGGACCATTATCAGCATTTAGTAAGAATTTCATTGAAATCCGTTCATAAACCTTTCGACTTATTTTGGAAAAACGCAGATAAACACATAAGCTCCTTGGCGGAGGTAACAAAGACAAAATAAAAGTGAACTGTTTGGCATGATGATGCCAACTCTTGACCAGTAGATGGCGGTATGGACTGGTAACACCAGGAAACCCGGAAAGAGGAAGAAGACGCACTAAAACCCTCCGCCATTTTAACTTCCTGCTCAGTAGTAGACGAACTAAGCACGCAGTAATAGATGTTGTCGATTTTCTGTAGTTTGTGTAACATATTGGGGTTTTCGAATATTCTTTCTTCACAATACCAACGCCATTAATTTGTCGCCAGCTGCGCGTATCCGTTAGTTTCATCCAAGAGAGTCGCAATGCCGAGCCACCCGCTGCGTGTAGCGGTTGTGTGCTCTAGCAACCAGAACCGCAGTATGGAAGCGCACAATATTCTCAGGTAAAGATGACCCAACGGGAACAGAAGATCGTGGAACCAGCGATGAAGTGAACGCAGTATTTGTGGTTTTGGGTCGTTCTTTGCACCAAACGTTGGTCATGTCGACTCCGCCGGGCCCATGGGGAGTGAACAATGGACTCGGCCCAACGACCGATTTACAATCTAGCTTACTTGACACACTTATATCTGGCTGTCTTATGTATATCACGCAAGATGGCTAAATGCCGCACAATGGTGTTATTTTTCCTTGTTGAGTCTGAGATTTTTTATTTTTTTATTTGGTTCTTGTGATCATGTCATTACTTAAATCCAAGCCCACAGCGCCCCATATAGTGCCGAAGGAGCAATTGCAGCTTTGGTTGTGCTCAGGTAGAGTCCTTGTTACTCTGCTGGGATCCACATTCAAAAACAAGCACCTGGCGCGATGTGGTACCCTGGGTTGGTTTTGAGTATTATAAAGATGTCTGCCATATTTTTTTTTCTTCCATCATCTCCATTGATGATGGTTGTTGCTGAAGTTGTTCTTTAATTGGTTCTTTAACATTTGTTCTTGGTTTCTAAACCACAGTTGGTGTATTTGTGGATTTCATCATCTATTTGGTTGTAGTGCATATTTGAGCTGAGAGGGCTCCAAACATTTTAAGAAGGATGGAACTCAAGTTTATTAGCAAGAAACTAATGTTTGTTCACTTATCCAAATCTAGTCAGACAAGGAAAAATGCAAGTAGTTGATATTTTTTGGTTTATTGCACCACAGGCCAGATTTTTTTTTTTGTTGATTTTTGCTTTTAATTGACTTTTAATTGCTTTTAATTGTCTCATTTTTTTATTGATACAAATTAACATGTAATTTGCTGTCTTATTCTTTTCATTTTTACAGCAAACGTGGATTTGACGTGCGATCATTTGGGACGGGGTCTCATGTGAAGCTACCTGGTCCTACCCCGGATAAGCCAAATGTGTATGACTTCAAAACAACATATGTACAGATGTACAACGACTTGGTCCGCAAGGACAAGGAACTGTATCCCCTTCTCACTCACTTCTCCACACATGCACATGCTCACACTTGCTTTACAGCAAAAACTGGAAGCCAGTCAAGTATACATGGCCCATGCACTGTATAGACAGGAATCTTTCTTGGAGTTCATGCAGTGTGGTGACTTTGGACAGCACAACAGATGGGACTGCATCGCTCGGTAACACACGTGCAGGGATTTAAAATAATGTGTTACACATGGTGTAATAAACCTAACTACAGACAGTGGTAAAGCTACAACAGGAAAATGCAGTTTGGAAATAAACCTTTGTCTGTCTTTATAGACAGATGGTCACAGTTATTAATTGTGTAAACATTCAACCTAGAATATTTAAAAAAGGCTACAACACTGATGGAGGACAAAGTTTAACACCAGGGAAGGTTGGGATAAACATAACATTAGCAGGAATGAACATTTTACTGTTCAATGGTGAGGAAATTTTAGACCTTTTATAATAGTGGCTGTAGTCTTAAGTCTACAGGAGCCACTTTTCTTTGTACCTGGCCTTGATCCCCATCTATCAGGAACCTGGTGCTAATTAAAGAACCAAAAATACTTGAGGATAAGTGCAATATTGGGCTGCAGTTTACAAAGTGAAATTCTTCCACTGAGAATCTGTACAAGACAGATATGCAATACTCGATTCTTTATTTTTTTTACTTGTATTATTGCTGTGTTTTTATTATTTTGCAGGTTCAAATGGGTTTATATGCAAACTCCTAAATACCCTTTAAAAATGAAGGTTAACCAGCACCAGTGCTGAGTGCTTAATGCGTGTTGAGCACTCCCCCGAGTGGCAAAGGTGATGTATTGCATAATGTTATTTAGTCATGTCCTTCCAATGTAATCTGAGCGGGGAAAATGTACTGTCTCTTAAACATAAACGCAACATTTTTTATTCATGACTTGGCATGAATTTCTTGCAAAATTTAGTACTTGGTGGATGACTGGTTCATCAGATATCGTTCACGTATACTGGCTAAAATGCTTCAAACAGTCAGGGGAACACTTAGGTACTTTAATTTTTGTCACACAGTATTTGTCAGTGCATCACATGACAAACATCAGCGTGCTGGGCTGCAGCTGAGCGTTCCTCCCAGGTTCATGATTCATGCGTAGTAATGCTGCCATGGTCCACCAGAGGGCGCTGCAGAACGCCTTCAAAGGCCCACGCATGAAAACAGAATGGCTTAATTAATTAAAAACACTCCTATTAAGCAGATTTGCGCGTGTTTATAATGTGTTTTTCCCCTCCTCCAGAAAAACGGATATCCTGTTAATGACTTTCCCATCACTTATGAATGCACTGTTCCATCAGCTGTTTTTCTTGCTCCTGCTTTTGTTCCTTGACCCCCTGACTCTTCAGATACACACAGAACGGCATTTTGCACATGCTGGACCGCAACAAACGCATTAAATCAAAACCCGAGCGCTTCCAAAACTGCAAGGATAGGTTCGACCTGGTCGTCACCTGTGAGGAGAGAGTCTATGACCAAGTGGTGGAGGGTGAGGTTTCTCTTATAAACTATGGTTGTGCCTGAGAAATCTGAAATTGTGCAACAATTCTGCCGCAATGATCACAATTAGCCTGAGTTTTTACATTTTGTCCAACCTTTGCTGTTCCTCAGATCTCAATTCAAGAGAGCAGGAAACTCTACAACCTGTTCACGTCATCAATGTAGATATTCAGGATAACCACGAGGAAGCCACGCTGGGGGCCTTCCTCATCTGTGAGCTGTGTCAGTGTGTGAGTGTCTTCCACCAATACTTTCTCACTGCTATTGTAGATTCACGCTGGAGGCAGGCAGGATGCATCATGTTCTTACATGTGCTTCCACTTCCAACCCTGCAGATTGACCACACAGAAGACATGGAGAATGAAATAGAGGAGCTCCTCCAAGAGTTTGAGGAGAAGAGTAACAGGCCTTTTCTTCACACCGTCTGCTTCTATTGACACACATCACAGATCAGCAATAAACAAAACCAAATTACAATCAGTTTGTGGACACACACACACACACACACACACACACACACACACACACACACACACCTTACTCCTCACTCCTCAGTTTACAGCACCGTGTGTAAGCAGCTATGCTGCAAATACAGCGTCTTCAGGTCAGGGTCTCAGAAATGGCTACTTTTGGACAGGAGGCTGATGATTTTTTCCTCTGTTGAGAGGACGGACTTGCTGCTCTGCCTTTCTGTCTCCTGCTCAGTGACAGGCTGAAGTCGTCCTCCATCCCAGTCATGGAACATTACCTGTCATCTCCTCAGGGAGGACCACAAGGCTCACCTCTCTGAATCTCTGTCTCCTTCGAAGATCACTCATGATCAGTGAGGATCATCTAACTTGATGCTGATTTAACTCTCCTGATATATAAATAGATTCATTTATGCTTATTTGTAAAATTTTATTTCTTTTGACTGACTTCAAATGTCCAAATTAAATATGTTTATGTGCAACTATATGTAGATAATGGATAAAGTTGAAGTTGGAGTTAATGACCCAAGAGGATATACCTTAATTTTGTTTCAAGTATGTGTTGATTAATATTTAAACACAATTGTTTTTCTTTTTTATTGTAAATACTTGATGACTTTTAATGATTTGTAAGATGCGAGTTCATCTCAGAGTGCCTGGTTTTCTGTAGAATCTAAGAAATGAAATATTTGACTCTTTATTTGCTCAGATGTGACAAACTCATACAAGAACAGTAAACCGTCTGAAAATATCCAAAGAACCCTGAACAGATCTGGGATCAGCTTTTGGCTTATAGCTAAAAAAACAAAACAACGGAATGACCTAAAACATGGAGAACCTTTAATTGAAGCATCACACTGCTGTTTAGTGATCACATGACTGTCAAGATAATTAAGGTAAAGGCAGTGAAGATTCTTCAGTCTGCCATCTTATCTCAGCAACTTCATTCTAGGAGGACGAAGGCATTTAGTTTTGGTCTGACTGCATCATTGAATCACATTCAGCTTGAGTTCGTTCATCAAAATAAAAATGGTTGTTTTTTTGACTCGACAAGTGATTTTTATTTTCTATTAGTGTTGCATCTTCATTTTAGGTCAAGATAAAGTATTTTTACCTTATTGAAACTTTAGTGTTTAGTGAGATTTGAATTTTGCAGTTTAAAGAGAAATAATGAACCCACTAACACGTTTAAGACGGCTGATGCTGCACCGACAGCAGCTTCAGTAGTCCCTCATCTGAAGCTTTAAGTTCGCTAAAACCTGTGAACAATACAAAATCAGGTGGTTTGCTTTTTTTATTTGCAATTCCAGTTGATGAGATTAGTTCTTCATACAAAAACACTCCTTTCTGGAATCATCAATCATTATGTGACCCTCACAGATTACAGCATTTTAACCTAATCCCATATCATATGGACTCAGCACCACGGCGTACCCAAGAAGTCTCCACTGAACAGCAGAACTTCACTGATTTAATCCTGCTCTGCTGTGCTCTGACCTGCTCAGTACGCTTTCTTCAAGACTTGATATACTAGAATAAAGACAGACGAAGTTTCTTTTTAAATGTTTATCGCCAGCTGGATTCTCTGCTGTCGTTAACAGTCCAACAGGCAGAGACTGACATACCAGTTAGAGGGACTACACCATCTTCAGAATATGGGCTGGCAACTCAAACTGGAGTTCCATCCTTCGGAGGACAGGAAGCACCTTTATCTTCTTTCTCTTTATTTTCACCATCAGAGGATGAAGTTTCTCCTCTGGTGGCATCGCTACAGTCCTGTCCAGCTGCGATTTCACCTTCTGCTGACTGGTGGGTTTCAAGAGGAGCGGGCGCACCTGTGGATTCTTGTTTGGCGTACATCTCTAACAAGGGAGCGATCATGTTTTCAGTCTGTGGGGAGTCGCTCAGAGGCAGATTAAAACCCATTTTTCCTCCAGTAGCCATGGCCCCAGCTGGAGGAGGCGTGAGGGACTGGGCCTCCTCCTCTCCACGCAGCCAATCCATCTTCTGAAGGTGCTGCTTGACAGCGTCGTCAACACGGGCATCGATCATAACCTCGGTCAGGACGCCATCTTCAGAGGAATATGCTGCTGCCTGGAGGGATGATGTGGTAATGCTTTATAAAATGGTAAAATATGGAGATCTTTACTTCCACAACACTAAAATGACCATACCTGCCAGGCCACCCCCAGCTTGGAAATCTCTCTTCCGGACATTCCCTCTGTCCGCTTCGCTATCTCCGAACATTTTTTACCGTAGTCAAACTGCGCCAGCTTCATCCTCCTGCGCAAGAGACAACACGTGTTTTTTTTCATTTCAGTGTCAAATATTTCTGACCACCAGTTCCATCAGCGATGTACTCACTGCCTCCCCCCAGTGGCAGGCTCCAGCACATATTTATCGAAGTACAATCGCACCAGTCGTTCCCTCTCCTCAGGACCCGGCAGAGCAAAGTTTACTATTTCATCTATACGGTCATTAATGGCCCAGTCAAACTGCTCGGGCTGGTTACTGGCCAGGACCAGCATGAACCTGCGGGGAGGAACCAGATTTGTGTTGACAAAGCGGAATCCAAAGCGCAGCAATTAAAACTTCAAATTAAGAGCAAAAGATTGATGCTTACTTGTTGCTCTGTTCTCCAGTGCGATACAAGAAGGCATTCAGGGTGGCTCTGAGGTCTTCACTGATCTTCTCCTGAAAAACAGAGTCCACCCCAACAGTTAGCTTCCAAAAAGTTGCACAGCACAAGGTTTGATCCAAAAATACACAGGCTTACAGTGGATCTCTTACGAAGGAATGCATCAGCTTCATCAACGAAAAGCAGGAGCCTGTAACACAGCAAAAACACACATCTGTACCCGATAATTTCAGGTTCGAAGCGTTAAAAGCAACAGTGATCAGCCTACCCGTGTCGACTCGTGCTGGCCCAGTCGAACACTTTGTGCATGGCTGTCACACCGTCACGGCCCATTGGCGCAACGTCACCACCGGTCATAATGGCGTAATCCATCCCAGAATGTACTGCCAACTTCTACTCGATGCAAAAGAAATTTGCCAGCGTCAGAGGAAAAACTTCACTTCCCTCATTCATGTCTGACATCATGTGATGACATGAGCTTACCTTGGCAAACAGAGTTTTGCCTGTGCCTGGAGGCCCGTACATGAGGATGTTCCTGTACAGGCCTCTGTTCTGCCTTGTGTTCCTTGTTGCTATGGCAATGTCACGCACACGCTCTTCCAAAGAAGGCTGACGGAGACAGACACACACAAGTGATTAAGATGCAACTTGTTTATTTTCAAGCAAGCATTTCTGTGTTTACTCACACTGAGCACAACTCCCTCGAGGGCATCTTGGGGTTTGCTCTTCAGGCGTTTGGTCGTCTTAATAGTTTAGGTGGACAAAAATGGTAAAATTAGGATTTTGTGCAGTTGAAAACATCAGCATGGACCACACTGCTGATTAGTTACCTTGATTGGATGCTTGATTGCCTCCCCCACGGTGAATCTTGACGTTTCGCGCACCAGCGACGGCTTCCCAAGCCTGGCCTCGATGTAACGCCCTGCGACCGCTGTTGCGTTTCGGGCTGAATAGACGCCCACGGCTAAAAGGGTCAAACCCGCCACCTAGTGATGGAACATTAAAAACCTGTTTTTGTCCACAGGAAGAGGTTTAACTGATGTATTAACAGTGAATTGGGTGGTAAAATGTGGCTCACTGTGGCTGTGACTTTATCCCAGTCTGACACAAAGGCCCTAAATCCTTCTCCAAACACTGCGCCTGCAGTCCTAAAAACAAACAGGATTCTTCGGTTTTGTACATTCATTTAAAGCAACGAAAGCAGAGCCCTCCAGGCTGGAAGACTGCACACTTCACACATAATAAAAAAATTCTTAAAACAACACTCAAAGTCTTACTTAATGGACTCGAGGACAGTTTGTCTGTGTTCTGCAGCCTTCAGGCGGATCTGCTCTCGGATGATATCAGCATTCTCCCTCTCTACGCGCCCTCGTGCTTTAGCCTCCGCCTCGATACGCAAGAGCTCGTTCTTGTGCCTTAGCTCCATCTCGTGCTCTATCGTTGCTGTAAAAAAAAACAACAAACAACAAGAAACGCATAAAATTCACCACCATTTCACGGTGTAAAAGCATCTGGCCTTTGCTGTAATAGTGATGAAACTTGTACCCTTTCTCATGGCCTCCTGTTTCTGCACAGACTCCTCCTGTTTGCGAAGGTTTTCCTCATTCAGAGCTTGCTGTAGGCAATAAAACACCCTTTTTAATGCAATACCCTGTGTTCTGCTAATTACTGTAAGCTAAGCCAGTAAACCAGCATGAGAAATGGAAAGAAACAAATGGAAATTCAGCAAGAAAATGAGCTGAATGCACAGAGCATGTAGACGATGACCTTACCTGCTGTCGAAGCTGGTCGTCATAACGCTGTCTGGCCAATTTATCTTGATACTGAGCTCTCTGCAAAGAACCAAATTAGAACTGTTATCGTAACAATAGCTTAAATAAATATTTTACACTTCAGACTAATTGATTGGCGCTGAAAAGCAACGCTCCAAAACTACAATCAAATCAAAAGTCAGCTCTTGTTATGGCACTGAAGTACAACACAAATACATTAACAGCCCAGTTGCCATTTTAGTGTGTAATTAAACAGACATCTGCTCTCACCGCTTGATTCTGTTTGGTCTCCTCATTCAGAGTTTTCCTCCTCTCCTCAGCCTGGACACGTATTTGATCTCCTTTCAGCTGCTCAACGGCTGCTTCATATTCCTGATGAAGAAGCAAAGGAAACAATGCTGCTGAACATACAGTATGCATCTACTGGAAATGAATCACTGATTCATTTGGGCCGTGAAAGCCCCCAGAAAGAGAGAGTTTAAATATGTAGTTTACAACTATTTGACATTGTGAGTTCTGTGGTACCTTAATTTTGCTTTGATACTCCAAATGAGAGGTCTGCTCCTGCATCCGAGCCAGATCCAGAGCTTCTTTGGCATGACCTGATGCGTATGAGAGGGCAGATGATGGCAGACAGAAAAGACATTCATAACATGACAGGGACAAATGGATGCTTGATGTCACTTTGATTACACGCACAAATCCAAACACAGTGATGACCTTTGAACATCTACTGGTTTGAATGGGGGTGAGAAACATGATGTTGCATGCTCTTAGTAACAGAAGCTACAAACACACACCATAAAATATAAGCCATACTGTTGTTTGCTGAGGGCCATTATCTGATTTTATGAATGACTGAGGCAACCATGGATCTCCTTACAAGCAGTCGGCCCTCCGTAACGACTCACGAGCTTGATATTTCATCAATCTTGCCTGACGGATTTTTAAATATAAAATAGTGGGGAACTTATTCTACCAGCAGCTGAGCTCTCAGCCGTTTTTTATCGAATACTTACGGGACTTGTCGAGTTCCTTGGCCGCCTGAGCAGCCCGCTCCAGCCCGGTTGGATCGAAGTTGCTCCATTTGTCCTTGGGTTTATCTCCACCGCCACTGGAGCCTCCGGCTGGCGGTGGTGGCGGTGGTGGTGGTTGAGACGGGAGGCCAGGGGGTACTTCAGGCTGCCCCTTATTCAAACCGAACAGCCACGACATCTTAAAAGGGATTAATAAAGGACAATTTAGAGGTTCTGTACGGCAACTGCAAGAACTGTCACACCGCTCTTCCGCCACACGCGTTTCGATGGAATCATCTGCGCATGCGTATCAGAAAGATCGAACAAAACTAACAGCGACTGGCTAAGCGACTGGCTACTAGTGAATAAGGGTCCTCCTGATTGGCTGTTTAAACAGCAGTTTGCTGCAGAGGTCATTCTGTAAACCCCACCCAGAATCTCTACGGCGACCGCGAATGATCAAACGTAAAGGATGTCCTGTAGTTGCATCAGGTTTGTTCTAAATCAGTGGTTCCCTTACAAAACATTCGTTAGAAGCCAGATTAAAAAACTGCTAATATTTAAATTAATTAAAGTCTCCAATTACTGGTCCTGTGGTAAATGTTTCGTTAACAAGATAACTGAAAATGTGATGGTGTTCAGGACGTGTATTATGAAATAAGACAAGCAAGCATTAAAAAGCTAACTAGAAATCTAACTTTCCAGCAATATTTTCCATTAAGAAAAAGGCCAATCAAAATATATATATATAGCAAAGTATTTAATTTAAATTAAAAAAAAAAAAAAATCATTCACAATTGGAAAAAGTAATTTGGTAAATCTCAAACTCACTCTTTCCATAAAAGATAAAAACATTATAACTTATACACACTGCATTTCATACACCCAAGATGGTTGGTGGAAATGGACAATCACAATTTTGATTATCACACCAAAGGATTTTTCAGCCAAGAGGAAAACAGCACCTGTAACAATGATTGAAATTAGCAAATCTTTTGGATTATTGAGCTACTGGGATGTTATAAGTGCACAAGACGAATCTGTGTAAGTTTCTTGGAACAGGTCGTATGAAAAACCTTAAGAGGTTAAGATGCTGCAAAAAAAAACAACAGTGAATTGCATGAAATCCATATACAATAAATAAACCCTTCATACACACATCCACATGTTGCATGACACAGTCAACTTAAGCCAGAAGTCTGAATATTTCTATGGTTAGCATACTTGGATGAAAAAATGGGTCATTTTTGAGTATAACCAAGCATGAGGAAACATTATGTTATGGGTATTTACATTTTAAAAAATGCTGCAAACTGTTACACTGCCTTAAATGTTTATTTGAAAGTGATTACATGAGACAAAGACTGTGAATCATGCAGGTGTATGTGGGGAACTGAGGCTTTGAGGAGCAGCTACAAAACCCCAAACCATTTGCTAATAGCATATAACAACAGTAATATCTGCAAAGTCCTTTAATGTGGCAAAGTGACTCGAGAAAAGACCCCGTCAGGCTCTTTGCCATCACCCAGTGCTGCCAGGAAGCCTTCCTGTCTGCGAGCCTGCGCCAGTTTTGCAAGCGACAGGAATGTGCGGGGTTCTGTGATCGCCAAGTCGCTGATAACACGTCTGTTGAGTTGCACACTGCTCTGTTTTCAGAGAAGGGAGAAGATCCAGTTATTATTAGAAAAAATGACTGCAAAATAAATGAAGAAGAAAGTGGTGAGGTAACTGACCTTGGCAAGGTTGTGCATCAGGGCCGGATATTTCATGCCATGCTCCCGTGATGCTGCTGCAATGCGTGTAATCCACAGCTGAAATAATAAAAGTAGAAATAATATAAATGACAACAAGCTTTGTACAAATTTCTATTTAAATTCTAACTTTGAGATTGTCGCTACAATTAATAAGTGCGTTAAATATACCTTCAGTTGGTTTGGTACATACAACAGCATTATTCTCAGAAAGCTGTGCCAGTATTCTCTTCTTACCGTTCTCATGTTGCGTTTTTTAAGCGCCCGAGCTTTGGTGGCGTAAACGAAAGCTCTTCTTACCGCTCGCACAGCCAGACTGTAGCACCGGTTCTTTCTGCCTCTGAAATGCTGTTAGAGGAAACAGCATGGGGGGGAAAAAAGCAAACGGTTTGCTAATTGTGTGATAAAATTATTCTAAATGAAGTAATTCCACGGAAAACACTACAAAATTAAAGCCATGCCTCAGTTCCTCCAGAACATAGTCAGGTCCTTACCCGTGCATGTTTGAGAACTTCCTGAACTTTCCAGTATCTGTCAGGTCCTCGATTTCTAATCCAAGACGATACCGTTAAGAATACCATGTCTCTTCCTTAAATGCACCCCTGAACTGTTCCTTTGTTAAAAGAAATAATAGATTGTCTTTGGAGACAATGTTGCATGTCCCGTTAGCACGTCGAACCCAGGAATGACAGCAAAGTTTAGTGTTTGGTTCGTTTTATGAACCAAGATATCTGGAGTACGTGCGTGCTCTCTGGGTTTGCTGACCAAAAGAAGATGTAGCGTCCTTACTCAGTTGGCATAACCTACAAAAGACGATTATGATAATACAAGGGAAATAAACAAAACTGAGTCCAAATTAATGTCTTTAGCTCAATGTCCTCTTCTCGCCCAGTCGAGGAACGGGAGACAGCGTGTAACAAAACAGGCGACTCCTTTTGTCGGAGTGGATGCTGGGATTGCGCCGGAAGGTCACAGTGATCCAACATGTCGGTGGCTGCTTTTACGTCCTTGAGCCGCTGTGCTGTTTTGGCATCCCGCTCCACCACAGGGCCGGTGGTATGTTGACAATCACGTACTTTAATAAAGTGTGGGTGAGCCACTGTTGTAGGTTGTAGCCTGTATCGGTGGAGCCGTTTGGCTCAGACAGACAAACAAACGCTTGAACGTAGCTCGCTGTGGCTGCGGGCTCCGTCTATAGTTTGAAATCTGTGTTAGTCTAAACCTGTTCATCTCGACTTAAACAATGCCCAAATTTGAGTCTAATATTAGTGTTCTTTTTTAATTGGTTATAGGTTAGGTTGGTTGTGTGAACAAAACATCGTTTATATAAATCGGTTTTGATACAACTGCTACATTTCTCTTAATGATTTTTCAACAATGTCCAATTTTCTTGATCGACTACATAACTAAAACTAGAAAAGCACTCAGTCAGCATGTGAGTTAAAGTGAGGAAGAGCTCAGCTTCACATTACTAATGCACTTTAAACTGTAAAGAAGAGCATAACAATACCAATTCTCTTTTGATTATGATATATATATTTACTAATATCGGTTTTCTTTTTGATTTTGTATGTTTGCTATGCAGGCAGTGCGATATGCCCAAACAGCCGCAGCTCCTGCAGCACAACCACGAATAAAGAAGTTTCAGGTGTATAGATGGGATCCAGACACTCCAGGAGACAAACCTCGCATGCAAACCTATGACATTGACCTCAACACGTAAGTTATATACAAGCTATATACAAGATACGTATTTTGTTCTGATGTTCTCAATTACATTTAATGTGTCCTAACAGGACATTGGTGTTTCGTTGCTTGTTTTCTCTTCCTCTGATAGAAATTCCACTAAACCGTCAGGATTTCCTCCTGACAGATGAAGCATTGTTCCGTTTCCTAACTCGGTCTGTTTTCTGTGCCTGTAGTTGTGGACCAATGGTTCTCGACGCTCTGATCAAAATCAAAAATGAGATTGATTCCACTTTGACCTTTCGCCGCTCCTGCAGAGAGGGTCAGTATCTTGGCAGCTGAAGTACATCACCGAAATCGATTTAACACGGAGGTTCTTCATTTGCGTGCTTGTTTAAATGCAGGTATTTGTGGATCATGTGCAATGAACATTAATGGAGGAAATACACTTGCCTGTCTCAACAAGATTGACACCAACACCAGCAAACCAACCAAGATCTACCCTTTGCCTCATATGTATGTGGTGAAGGACCTGGTACCTGTGAGTAAACATCAGATCTCACTGCTTCAACTGAATCACAATAGTTCTGCATTTACACGACACCGTAATTTATGACCCGTGGTCATAACCTGGCATCTAGTCAGGGTACCTGTCAGATGCCGCTTCTATGACCAGAAACATTGTCCAGTATTTAACAGCATGAGACACAATGAGAGCATCGGCACCAGTGCCATTATAAAGCTGGCTGGATTGTTTGTGTTTGTAGGACATGAGTAACTTCTATGCCCAGTACAAGTCAATTGAGCCCTACCTGAAGAAGAAGGACGAGGCCAATGAAGGGAAGGAGCAGTACCTGCAGTCCGTGCAGGACAGACAGAAGCTGGTACAATTCCGTCTTCATCGCAGTAGAATTCTGTTGTTGTGATCGTGTGCGACTAACGATGTGGTCTGCCTCAGGACGGCCTGTACGAGTGTATCCTGTGCGCCTGCTGCAGCACCAGCTGCCCCAGTTACTGGTGGAACGGAGATAAGTACCTTGGCCCCGCCGTCCTGATGCAGGTGAGCGCCCGCACGAGCCGTCGTAGAACTGCATCAGCGGCGCAGCTGACAGGTGCTGCATCCTTTTACCCCTCAGGCGTATCGCTGGATGATCGACTCGCGAGACGATTTCACAGAGGAGCGTCTGTCCAAGCTGCAGGACCCGTTCTCGCTCTACCGCTGCCACACTATCATGAACTGCACTAAGACCTGTCCAAAGGTGACCTGTCAGCGCACATATATTTCACTTTAAGTTCTTTTAAATGATTTATCGCTGGTAAATTCTCATTTTTGTTACTTCTATAGGGTCTGAACCCAGGAAAAGCAATCGCTGAAATTAAGAAAATGATGGCCACGTACAAGGAGAAGAAGGCCGCCACCGCCTGAAACCCTTTTAGTCCTTGTATCAAACTTTTTCCTCATCAATCAAATTATATGTTGATTAAAAATGCTAATTAGGTCTGACGGGCCTGTACAGCTGCTTACCGTTCACACATGCTGCACTCTGGTAGAGTGGTGTGTGTCTGTGTGGTTGGAGGAGCAGATGTTACTTAAACGCACATGTACAGTATAAATGCAGGAGAGTGTGAGTCTTATACTGTAACGGACATATTTATTTCAAACTCATATTTCTGTGTGTTTGTACATTGTTGAGAGACTACAAGGAAGCCGTTTCCTTAATTGGAAATATTTTTAGTGTTTGTTGCTCTTTACCTAAGCCTCAGAGACAAATGTCACATGGTCCCTCAGCTCTTCCTGCATGCCATCAGCAGCCTGCCTGATGGAATAAACAATAAACTTAAACTGCCTAATTATCCCCTGCTAATTTTTCTGCCTTCAATCTGCACGATTCCATCCTCCTGCGCCCTCGGTAGCAGTCACTTTGTTGGCCTCTAGGTGTCGCTGTCCTCAATGTCGAGATGGGACTGGGTTAAAACCGGCATCAGCTCCATTCTAAGATGCTGGAGGGTCACTACACAAACGAGTAGACAAAACTCTTAAAACATCTGTTTAAAAAAAGCAATCTGTTGGCATTAAACCAAGGTCAAAAATACATACAGTGTGTCAAAGTTCAAAACTAAAAATCAATATAATCGATGAGATGAATCCATTAAACCGATATGTCTAGGTTTACAGGGCCAGTTTGAACATAAATCACATCAGATCTATTTTAAAACGTGAATATTTGAGACGGTAATTGGGAGACAAATTGGTTTTGGATACACTTGGAGGATCTGCAATATTTGTGCCACTTATTGATTTTGTTTTGCACATAAATGCACCTAGTTTGATGTGGATTCCAGAAGTTCCATATATATTAACTGGAGTAATCCAGTAAAACCTTTTGAAGAGTAACATTTACAGTATTGTCTTTGAGTTTACTATTCAATACGGATTTCCAGATCGCTGCACTGTTTTATTGGATTCATGATAATATGGAAAAGTAGCATAAATGCGTCCAGTACTTGAGTAAATGTACGTAGTGTCACATGGTGCACAAGTCCAGAGGTTCTGTCAGGCTGAGGCTTTCTTCTGGTTGCTGGAGGCTGGGACTGGACTGGGAGGAGACTACAGATGCGGGGTGGTACAATGTGGCGCTGCGAGGTCCTCCTGCACTCACAGGACTCATGAGAGCTGAAGACAGTCGGAGCAAACCGATTCAACCTTTGGTGAGAACCCCTCTTTATGTGTGCACCTTTCCACATTCTTAGCTGCACCTACTTGTGCTTGCATCGCATGCCTTTTCTCTCTTTTTTCATCCTACACTGTAAACTTTGATTCCATTTGTGAGGATAGACCAGGAGCAGAATCTGAGGTTTAAGGTGATTCCTCCTGCAGCTGAACCCGTGTTTCAACCAGTTAATTGTTGTTAAACTACGCGAATGTTGAGGCTGTTGAATACTGACATGTGGTCCTGTGTTTTCACTGGAGAGAAGAAGGAGGAGGGACTTGACAAGCACACACACACACACACACACACACACACACACACACACACACACACACACACTCACACGCTCGAGACATGGGGTTCAAAGAGGGCACTTAGAACTGCCATTCTAGGCTTATTTATGTGTTTGTTTATTCAGGTTGCCTTAACTACATTACAGCTTAATTCATCATTAGGCAACAGCAGTGCATCCTCTGGTTCCCTTTCTTTAAAACTTTTACTTTGTGTGCGTGTGTGTGTGTGTGGGTAGATGATAGGGAGATGGGGTCTCTAGATGGGAAGGTTGTGGACTGCAGCTAGTTAAGAAAAGGGGAGGGGGGGGCTAATCTGTCCCAGATGTCTGCTGTGAAAACATATGGTTTCTGATAGCCACTGTGATGTACAAAAAGAATGTGTGTGTCAGTGTGTTTGTGTGTGTGTGATGTTGGAGTACATACAAACATTTACAGATTTATTGATGCTTGTTCAGTTTTGGACTCCAGCGTGGGTCCTCAGTTCTACTGAGAGCGTCCACACACAGCTGAGCTTCGAACAGACGGATGCTTTGTTTTCACAGTTCTAAAGCACTGACAAGCTCTTAATTCAGTATCTTCCATCTCGTTCATGCCAGTAGTCGACGACACTCTCGATGTGTCATTTACCGTCAGCCAGTGTGGTTCTTTTTTGGTCAGTGAAGTGAAGGAGAAAGAAAGAGAGGAAGGAGGAGGAGGAGGAGGAGGAGGAGGAGGGTCAGTGAGGGTGTCAGAAAGGAAATGACGGCTGTAGAGACAGACAGACTGAAGGAGGGAGGGGCAGAGAGCCTGAGGAGGGTGGGTTTGAGGGGTCCTCTGTTACTTTTCCTGGAATGCAGCCCTGGGACCGTCAGGAGCAGGAAAACAGAGAGATTGTTCTTAGGAGGACAGACGCATTCTTGCTTTGAGTTTGAGTTTTCTTCCCCCTTCTTCCTCTGGCCCTGGTTATTTGGGGCCATGGAGTTGTAGAGGGGGGGGGGTCGCAGCGGGGGGTTGGTAAGGTGAAAGAGGGCAGGGGAAGGAGCGATTCCAAAGACTGCACACGTCATTCCTCCTAATCTGTTTTAATGGTTAACGCTCTCCTCATCTGCACCCCCCCCCCAACACCCCCCGCCCCCCACCCCCACAGTGTTCCAGGCAGTCTACCTCCCTCCCAGAGTGGCCATGAGAGTCCTCCTGCTAATCTGCATGCCAGGTAACCGCACCATCATCTGCGATCTGTCCACGCTGGGCGAAACGACCCCAGTTTGGGGCCGGCCGCCTTCCTGCCAGCAGCAGATTGAGGTCATCCTCGCGTGTGCAGCGAGACAGGAAACGGCCTCACACTGTCCAACACTAACACCAGGGATGCTCTAAAGACGTGCCTAAGTCACTCTGTTAGATGCTGTGAAACTCCTTCAGCTTTCAAAAGCCAAACACGATGCAGAGATTCTATTCTGGATGGAAATATCAGAAGAGCAGAACTTTGCAGTCATTCATTTTCATTACTTGTCTTTCACTGTCATCACGAAACCGTCAACAGCTGTGCTGCTCGCCCAGGCCCCGTACCAGGAACCCTTCCGTTTTTTGGGTGAGTTCATTATGAGAACATTGGCTTTAATGGTTGCAGCTCTGAACATGTGTTCTCCATTGCTCTCTGACGTATCACCCAGCCTAGAGGACCAACTCGTTAAGAGGTTTTTTTCCTCTTAACCATGGCGAAAATTGCATGTTCTTTTGTAAACATCTTGCATGCGAAGATGTGAACTGCGTTTTTCCAGACTGTTAAATTTATTCTGCTTTAATTGACTCTGTTTTCATTTGTTCTGTGTGCAGGTGCTTCATTTTGTGTTGATTAATTATCTTCTCTCTTTGCTTTGTTCCAGAGGACTTTGGGGTGGATTACTTTCCTGGTAAATCGTTTTCTCATTTGTTTTTAATAGTATTTACTGTCATAATTTAACGTTGGTTTCGAAATGAAATTTCCTCTCTTTGTTGTTCAGAAACAGAAAACCCAGATTCTCAGTTTCAGCTGCTTCAGGTCAAGGCGGGGGTCCGTCCGGAGAAACAAGGTGGGTCAACACTCTCGTCCCGTTTGGATCCTGATGTTCAAGATTTTGTCTGTCGCTCATTTATGCGTGTGTAATATCAGAGAATGAACTGGAGACGGAGCCCACGGAGCCTGGCCCCCTGGGTAAGAAAGCAGCGGTTCACTTGTGTCCAGGCAGTAGTTCAGTTGCACTGACGGTGCTGTTTCTGTCCAGATTGCAGAGAGGAGCAGTACCCCTGCACCAGACTCTACTCTGTTCACAAGCCGTGCAAACAGTGTCTGAAAGGCCTCTGCTTCTACAGGTACAGTAGCCTCCAAACGCTCCCAACCACAGGACTAATGAAGATGAGGATTGTGTTGCTAATAATGTTGCATCACTAGTGTCAGTCACTGATGATCATGCTACTGGTGCTGTAACTGGTGAGCGACTCCTCAGTCTTTTATCCTGACCTGATATCGGAATATGATCTTAATTCAGCTTGCGACGAGTGTACGTCATCAACAAGGAGGTGTGCGTGAGGACCGTGTGTGCGCACGAAGAGCTGCTCAGAGGTGGGTTGGCTGTATGCCGCCTTGTGTGTTGCTGCATCGAGGCGGGTGATTTATACTTGTGTGTGTGTGTGTGTGTGTGTGTCCAGCCGACCTGTGTCGTGACCAGTTCTCTCGCTGCGGGGTGGCGGCGCTGAGTGGTGGCTGCTCGTCGCTGGGGGGAAGTTGCGGGAAAAGCTGTGGAGGCTGCTGATGGGATGTGGACGTCAGGGATGCTATCTGTCCAGAGACTGCCGCTCTCGCTCTACATCCTCTTACCATCCCATCCTCAATGACCCTCCTCATGTACAAGTCATTACTCCTGTGCTGAAAGCACTTGTGTGTCTGATTTCCTATTTTTGTTTTTTTTAACCTTTTCTTCCCCTTATATCTGTGTACGGTTAAATATACTCCAAAGAACATTGATGATTGTATAAATCACTGGTGCTATAATATCTATTACAGATGCACATGGCATCTTTCTTATTTTTTTGGCATATTTTACCATATTAATCCTGTGCTTTGTTTTTGTCCTTATCTTACTGTACATGAGTCAAAAAGCAGTTAATGTCACGATGATCAGCTCATCACCAGTGGGCCCTGGGCTCCGACATCAGACAGGAATTATCAGTCTCCATCAGCCAGCAGTGTGTGAGAGATGTATGAGGAAACAAGTGGTGAGTGACCTCAGATGCTCCGCTGCTGCCAGATGCTCAGCAGTGGAGCTCACAAAAGGATCCCAGTAAGAACGGGTGCTGGCCTCTGTACTACTGCTTTATAAAAAATAAAAAAAACTGTCACTATAAAGACTGGGAAAAATAAATGTTTTTTACTACAGCTGGTGCGAGTCATGACTCATCTGTGTAACATGATCTAAGGAGTATTTGTGAAAGGTGCACAGTGAGCTTATTCTGGAAACTTGACTAGTAGGTTTGACTTTAATTACTCATCTGTCTAGATTAGTAAAAAGAATTTAGTGAGATTAAATATATATACTCTACACATACAGAACTTCATACTGGATCACATGGCTTTTAAAACACTGACATAACCATTAAACTCAGAGAAAATACCAATGTGCTCGGCCCGTTTACTTGCTGCCAACACTGGAGATCTCCTCATCTGTCCCGCTTTGGCTCTGAGCGTAACCGAGGCCAGACGCCACCACTGGCTCGGACCTCTGTGTACCACATCTAGATTGTTCCTGGAGATGAATCCTCTCGATGTTGGGCAAGCGCTGCATCAGCTCGCTGCACAGATGTGGGTAATTGCTGCTGGTGTTTTTCGACATAATTGCTGAATCACATCACCCGCTCGCCATCTTCTTTACCGCGCTAAAGGGCTAAAATGGCAGCTGTGCTCACTTCAGTGTTAGAACGGTCATTCAGGACGAGTGGATTTTCCCCGGTTCTCAAGTCTGGTTGTGCTGGTGGTGCACGACTTTAGGGTCTTTCTCAGTTTCCTGTAGACATTAGGGGGGATGGAAGAGAAGGTTGTCGCCTCTTCATCTCCTGCAGCAGCTGCTCCTTCAGGGTGGATACCTGCAGCAACGCAGCAGGCCACAAAGCGGCTCAACTCAAGCAAAACACATAAAATCAAAGGAATTAATTCTGCACTGTGACCCTGAGAAGGTTTGGTTCTCACAGGACACGTTTACCTGCTCCTCCAAGCCTTTGACCCGGTGTCTGTGAACCCTCTCTCTGGCGCCCAGCGTTCGCTCGGCCTCCTTGAAGCTGCTCCTGAGTCTCTCAGCATCCCGCTGGGCCTCCTCGCGCTGCCTGGCCAGACTCTCGCACAGACTGTGAGACTGCTCCAGATCAGCCAGCTGAGTCTGAGCAGCACAGAGCACAAAACAGGACCAACATGAAAAACCAACAGGAGGGGACTTTGGTGGTGACCTGCGGATCAAGTGTTCTCATGCTGCAGTCATTGTAGCTGCAACTCCGGAAATGCAGCCATCAAACCACTTTGCTGAGATTAACCTGGAGGGAACACTGTGCGGGCTACGCAGAGAAGACACAGATGTCTGGCGAACATCTAACTTGTTGACTTCAAGAAAAGAAAATGCGGTAAATCAACTGGGGGGGTGGGGGGGTCAAGAAATGTAAAAATTGCAACGATCTGGAAACTGTGAATCATTCCTGAAAGAAAGTAATGTGTATTTAAAAGTAGGCTAATGTACCACAGATTAATCTCCTCACAAACGTTTCACAATAAACAGGTCAAAGGTGACACGTAGAGATGAGTGTGACCCACAAATGTGTTATTCTCTCATTGCTGAGTGATTTTTATTGGCTTGGGGAAAAACAAACGGATGATGTTCTCTTGAAGTTCAGCCTGCAACATATTTATTTTCTTCTTTCTGCCCACTTGTAACCAATTTCTCCTACCAATTACTTCCACTCATGTGACGACATTCTTTAGGTACAGGAGAGTTTCACAAAACGGAATAAAGACAAATGTTTGAGGTATATATAAGGTGTGAAGGAGCTGTTAAAGCTTTGACTTTCACAGGAAGACCTTTTAATCCCTGACAAAGGTGTGAAACAGCTATCCAAACAAACACCGAGGCCTGTGGCGCCGCCACACTCCTGCGGGCTCCTGCGGGCTCCGCGGCTTCGTTGAGCCACTGTGTGTCTGTGCTCGATCCTCACCTGCAGCATCAGGATCTGCTGCTGCGCCTCCTGCAGCTCCTGCTCGGCTGTGTTCAGGGAGCGATCCAAGCGGCCCTTCGCAGCAGACAGGCGCATGCTGCTCTCCTCAGTCTTCAGCTTCTGCCGCTCAACCTGGCCACAAATGCGCTTGTGAGCGTGTCACCCACCCACCAATTGTGGCGAATAAAACCCGTAGTTTCATGTTTCTGTAGCTAAACTACTGTCAGGAGAAACATTCGTGAATATGATATATTCCTGACCTTATCCAGAGTGTTCCTTAGGGCGTTCTTGTCCTTCTCCAGCCTCACAGCCTGTCGCTCTGCGTCTTTCTTCTCCGTCTCCAGCATGGCAACGGCTCTCTGCAGCCCCCGCAGTCGCTCCTCGACGGTGGCCCGCTCCACCTGAGCTGACTGGGCGCTGCGCTGGGCCTCTGTGAGACTGGCTGAGCGCTGCTGCAGAAGCTGGTGAGGGAAGAACACAATGGAAAGACTGCTGTCTGAACTGTGCTGGAGGCAAACGCAACTCTGATCCGGCAGCTTTGCCATGTTCATAAACAAGGATAATTAAGCTCAAGATGAGTGGAAAGTATCTCCTCCACCTCTTGTGTATTCTTGAGTTCCGCCTCCAGTTCCTCTCGCCTCCGCTCGCTCTGGCTCAGCTCACCCTGCAAGCTTTGGATACGCTCAGAGATGGAGGCCGAACTCCTCTTCCCCTCTGCTGCCGATGCACGAGCCTCCTCCAGTTGTTCCTTATTGGTGCAGAAGAATGAGCACGAGTTTCTAACCAGCACTGTTGGTATTTTTCTCCCGTCTCACTCACCTGTAGCAGCCGTTTGTCCCGCTCGGCCTCGGTCAGCACCTTCTGCAGAGCTGCCAGTCGGCCCTGGTGACCGCTCTGGGAGGCCGCTGCCTCCTGGAGGCTCTTTCTGAGGGAGGACGTCTTCTCTTTCAGTACAGATTCATCTTCCTGTGATTTGAGCAGAGCATGGCTCAGCCTCTCCACCTCTCTCTGGAGCAGGGACACGCGGACCTCTCCTTCGGACAACTGCAGGTTGTAGAGATCAGATTTGTACAACAGTTTTCTTGGTATTTTCTTTGTGTTTTAGGTGGAATTTGATGAAGGTATGCTTGTATATTATTATTTTTTTTTCAGAAGGACATATTTGTAATTTTACAAAAGACTTGTTGTAGATAGTAAGTCCTGTGTGGTATGTTTTTGTCAGAAGATGTTTACCGTTTGTGTTGTGCGTAGGCCAAAGGTTGCAGTTATTCCATTTCTGTATTAAACAGACTTTTGGTAATAATAAAACCGGATGTAAGGATGGCAACCAGGCGAGGGCGCCACCTGGTGGTCGATCCCGGCATATGAACGTTGATGTCAGAATCTGGATCTACTAATAACTGAATATTTACTCTTGTGATGGAAAATGAAGCACAGAGCATTCTTTTCTTTCTTTTTTTTTTGCATCCATGCTTTGCATGCGTGCATGTGTGCAGTGGAGTATGTGGTTCGGCAAATCATTCAACTATACTCCCAATTTAGCCAAGCAACAAATGACCTGGTGAAGATCATTAAACTGATGATAAATTCAGACGAGCTGTAACTCGGGGATGTGATCATCCTGCTGCACCTGTTTCATCAGAGAGTCGTAGCGTTCCTGGGAATTCTGGCTCTCAACCTCCCGATCCCCCAGGCTCAGTTTGAGCCTCTGCAGCTCTCCCTCCAGACTGCGCCTCCCCAGCTCCACTCTGGTGGCCCGAGCTTCAGCCGCCTCCAGTGCCTCACGCAGCCTCTTCCTCTCTGCGTCCAGGCGCATCTCGGCAGCACGCTGTTTGTTTAGCTGATCCTGTGCAGTTAGACGTGTGACAAAGGGTCTTTTTTTTTTTTTAAATGGGCTTGTGCATGCCTGAAGACCAAAATCTTTTACTCTAAACATGAGTCATCCAACCACAGATACGTGCATTGTCACACACAAAAGATGCACAGCTGGGTCCAAGGAAATTTAAAAAACACCAAACAATTATATGACAAATAAATGTATAAGAAATACTTTCTCATGAACTGTTTTTGTGCCCCCTCTCTCCTCCTGCTGTACCAGAGGAAACTTATTTAGAACCAGACATATGGGCTGCTGGCATGAAAGTGATGAAAGTGTGTGTGTGCATCTGTGGGTGTGTGTGATGGCATCTGTTGTTATTGTCTTCCCAGAAAGCTTCTTGTTGCAGTCGTGCCTCGAATGTTGAGTGCTGCCATATGCTGATCAGGGCAGATCCGTTGCCACTGCTGTGCAGGCACGTACATGGAGCGAGAGTGTGTGTGTGTGTGTGTGTGTGTGTGTGTGTGTGTATGTGTGTGTGTACCTGCATGTGCTTTTTATCCGTCTCAGAGACGTGCAGCGCTCGCTCTAAATCCTTCAGCCGGTCGGTGGCGGCCCTCCTGTCCCGCTCTGCTCTCCGCACCGCCTCCTTCTGTTGCTGGAGCAAAATCTGCGTGGTGCTCAGACGTTCTTCCAGTCCTCGCTTACCTGCACTCACATGCATAAAGCACATAGTAGATCAGTCAAATTAGGCTTTCAAATTGTCCAACTACTTGAGCAGTGACCTTCTTGGTATTCCTGGAAGGCGTGTTGTAGCTGAGTTAGACGAGACTGAGTGGAGCCTTGTTCCCCAGTCATCTCCTCCAGCTCCCGCTCCAGGACCCCAACTCTGCATTTCGCATCATCCTGAAAATCAGAAATAAAGCACCATCTAGACCTAATAAAATTACCCTGACCTAAATGTCCCTGACTACTTCTTCCTATCGCATCTCTTTTTTCTTTTTTTACCCGCTCTCTCTGAGTTTCACGCAGCTCCTGTATGAAGTCTCTAAGATCGCTCCTCAGTGTGTCAGGGTCCAGCTCGGGCTGAAGTAGAGGCAGTGCCAATTCCCCTCTCTCAGGGGACGCAGCTCCAGAGTTTAAAGTAGTGTCAGGGGTGCTAACTCGAATTTCTGAGGGGAAAAAAATAGAAATAAAGCTTTGAAAGCCTGATTATCATGAAAAACTCCAATGATAACAGACACAGTTCTCCTTCTGCAAACGGCAGCTTCTACCTTTAGGTGGCGACAGCGAGACCCGCAGAGGTGAGATGCTCTGGTGACGCGATACGGTGCCTGGTGACGTTGAGCTCCCCCCTGGGCTCCTCCCCCGGCCTCTCCTGCCACTTGCTCCGATGCCCAGTGTCCGCGTTAGCGCGGACTGAATGCTGCTCAGGCGAAACTCCAGGTCTTTCTTTCCGGCCTCGGCTCGGGTTAGCTCGGCCTCCGTGGCGGCTAACCGCCCCTGGGTCTCGCTCAGCAGCAGGCTGGACTGCGCGGCGGAGTCCTGGGCCACCTGGGCACGCAGGGCCAGGTTCTTGGCTTCATCCTGCAGCTTTTTCTCGCAGCCACGGGCCTCCTGCAGCTGAGCGGACAGCTCTCTTTCGCCGCTGCGCCAGCTGGACTCTGACTCCACCAGGCGCTTCTGGGTCATGGACAGCTAAAATAAAAAGGATGAGTTTTGACGCGGCTCCCAAGGAAAGCGGGGACGTGCCCTGTGGCTCCGGGCCATCCTCACCTCTTTCTTGAGAAAGTCTCGAGCAGTTTCGGCTTCAGTTAACTTGTGTCTGACTGTGAAAAGCTCTTTGGCTTTCTCTTCCTCCCTCTGCTCCTCTAGCAGCAGGCGAGTCTGCAGCTCTGCAGCCTCTCTTTCTTTCTGCTCCTTCTCCCCATCCAGAACCTTCAGCTGCAGCAAAGACAAGCACATTACATGAGGATTGGACTAAAAAGACTAAATGTGACCCTGCACTGCGAAGCAGGGATCTCAGACCTGTCTGCGTAGCTCCTGAAGTTCTCGTCGAGCTTCAAGTCGTGACCTTTCGACGTCCCTCAGGCAGCTCCGCAGCTCTGTCACCTCCTTTTGAACGGACACAAAACTCTCCTCCAGCACAGCCAGCTTCTGTTCCTTCTCTTCAAACTGCCGCTTCACACTGAAATAACACAATTGTAACTTGGTTTCTCTGAAAAATCCGCTCATCCGCTTGGGATTTTACCTGATTCTCTCCGATTCGGCAGTTCGCACCGTCTCCCTGAGCAGACAGTTTGAGTGGCTCAGCGTGTCCCTCTCGTGGGTGACGTCGGCGAGGCTGCGCCGCAGCTCTGAAACCTCTCTTCTGTAGGTCTCCACGGTGTCCAGTGTTTGGTTGTGATGCCGCTCGGCGTCCATCATATCGCGTTTCAGCTGGTCTCTGATCTCCTCATTGGCTGAGAGAGCGGCTCTGCATTGATCCAGCTACAATATCAAATACCAGGAGCAGAAACAGAGGGAGGCAGCTCCAGTTGTATCGTTATTCCTTTATGAAAGCAGATGTTCTTTTTGCATCTTATCCGCCCTTGAATGGCATCCGAACCTCTTTGAGGGCAACATCGGCGTGAGACTGAAGGTCAGCACAAGCCTCTCGGGCGCTCCGGACTTCCGTTTCGTGAAGAGAAGCAGCATCCTCCAGCTGAGAGCGAAGGGCCTGCAGCTCGCTGCTCAAAGCTGCGACTCTGAACTGTGTTGTAACGCAAAAATCTGAATTAAAAAAAAAAAAAAAACTCAAGAAGAACAGGTCTTCACACAGTATCCCGGTGGCTTCACCTGCTCCTGCTCTTTGTAGAGAACGGCTTCTCTTGACATCCGCTCTGCCTCCAGGGCTGCAGCTGACAGCTCCGTCTGCAGGCACGACACCCTGTCGGATAGCACTGCCTTCTCTGCCTCCTTCAAAGACAGCGCCTGCAGAGAGGGAGAAGAGCTACAGAAAACTCACTAAAAAATACAATATCCTAGCTGGGTTTGCTTTATGCGATGGTGTACTGTATGTGTAGAGGTTTTCGGAGGCTGGAATCTGACCTGCTGCTTCTCTGTCTCAGCTTGCAGCAGACTCTGATCTCTGTCATGCTGGAGACTCCTCAGCTCTTCTTGCAGCTCCTCTCGCTGCCTCTCTGCTCTGTGGAGCGGATCCTCCATCTCCTGCCTCAGCTTGCGCAGGGCGGACTCCTGCTCCATCAGCAGGCTGTGTCGTAAAACCTCCTGCAAAAAAAAAAAAAACAACAACAAAAAAAACCGGAGCAGCCATCAGCGCTTGAAGTCAAAAGACCTATGTCCAGAGCCTGTACCGGAGCGATGAACCTTCTGACCTTGTCTGAGACCAGCCTCTCCACCTCCTCCTGATGTTCAGAGATGGCCTTGTGCAAGGCCTGCTGGGCCTCCAGCTGTGCAGCATTTAGAGTCTGAGTCAGAGCCTGTTTCTCCCTCTCAGCCTGGGCCAACACATTCTCGCCATCTGAGCGCAGGCGCCTCACTTCAGCTGGAAATCCCATCCAAGAAACCATCCAGGAGAAGAAAACACAGGATTTATCCATTAAGCTGTTTCTGTGTCATACTCTGTAATTTCTCTCCTATAACGGCAAACATCTGAAGTTCAGCACATAAAGAGACGAGTGTGTCATGGTTCCATGTGCCAGCAGAACTGGAGGAGATTATGTTTTCGCCTGTGAAAGTTTGTATATCTGTGTGTTCGTATTTTATCCACACTGATCTGGATTCTGGAAATAACTAAATCATTGGATACATTTACATAAACTCCGTGTGTGTGTGAGTTGTGTTTATTTTCATGACTCTCTCTTCCGTTTCTCTGCCTTCCTCGCTCACCCGCTGCGGTCTCGCTGCGAACTCGAAGGATTTGGTTCTCCGCCTCCAGCTGTTCTCGTCGGGATTCTGCCTGAACCAGCTGCTGCTGCGCCTCGAACAGACTGGTTTCCAGGGACTCCCGCTCTGACCTGCAGGCACGACCACACGCTAGCCACGCAGGACGACGGGTGTCTTACTCCCCACACTCGTGCGCACCTGAAAGCAGCTAGTTCCTCCGACAGCGCGGTGTTTTCCTTCTCTGATGCCGTCAGCTGGACCACCAGCGCGGCTTTGTCCCGGACCAGCTCTGCTTGACTGCGGCCGGCTTCCTCCAAGGCCACCTCGGTCCTCTGGCCTTCCCCTTTGGCGAGACTCAAGTCTGATCCCAGAGAGGACACTTCACCACAAAGCTGCCAAAAAAAAAAACCCCCAAAACCAATAAAGAATAAATCATTGAATGCTGTTCTCCTGCTTTGTTTTGCGGTGTTGAGAGCTCTAAACTCTTCTGTACCTGAGCGACTCTCTCCTGGAGCTTAACCTTCTCCTCCCTGAGACTCTGGAGTTCTGAGTCCAGCCCCACTTGGCTAAGCTCAACATCATGCAGTGAGTGTTGCAGCGTGATGCGCGCAGCGTCCAGCTCCAGCCGGTCCTGCTCCAGCCGGACCAGCTCATCCTTTATGGTCAACTTCTCCTGTTGTGCCTCCCGTTTCTGGGCCTGAAGGGCAGCCTTCTCTTCCTCCAACTTACAGACCGAACAGACAGGGATGTGAGGACTTTACACTGCTGCAAGCAGCTACATCTAAACACTCTTGGATTCAGGCTCCACAGCCACACACATTCCAGACATAGTAATAATTCCTAATAAAGTGAAAGATTAAAGTGTCTCTCATAAGCATCTCTTATATCCCCCACCATGAATCACCTGGATTATGTAGGCGTTGAGGTCAGTTTTGTCTTGAGCCAGACTTTCATTCAGGCTTCCCACTTTGGCCAGAGAGTCCCTGAGAGCTGCTTCCTCAGACTGCAGCTTGTTCAGCAGCAGGGAGAGTTCTGCGTTTCTGCTCTCCACCTGGGAGAACAACAAGCGCCGCCTCAGTGGCAAAGAATTCTTGAGTCTCTGAGAGCAAGGTGAGTCAAACTGTGCTTGGTTTTATTTTATTCTTTTCTTACGCGGGCCAGCGCGTCAGAGAGTTGGACTCTTTCTCCCTCCAGCAGCTGCCTCTCAACCTCCCCCTTCTGGAAGGTCTCCCTCACTGCAGACAGCTCTGCTCGCTGAGCGGACAGTCGGCTCTCGCTCTGCTCCAGCTGCTTCTCTCTGTGGCAAAACATCAGGAATCACTGTATACTTATATGAATTCAACTCAGATCCACCAATGAGAGGCAGGCCCTTATAATGTAATGTGATAAAAACCCTGTCACATTACTGAGGGCCAGAATAAATCCCATTTGATGAATTCATTAACCCAATGAAACTGGGTCTATGGAAAAAAAGAAAAATTTATATTACAGAGTTGGGGCGAAAGGGACTTGTGGAAGACAATATCTCTGTAATGGAAGCTAATCCTTGGCTTCCTGTGAGCATTTTCGCTGGATTAGTGTCAGCTTCACATTCCCTTAATCACTATCAATTATCGCCTTACATCCTCTGGGTCTCTGCTTTCGCCCGCTCTCTTTCCAGAACGGCGGCCTCCTTCTGCTCCCTCTCGTGGTCTCGCTCTCGCAGCGTGGATGTAACGATCAGCTGGCGCTTCTTGACCTCCATCTCCAGTAACTGGCTGCTGCCCTGCGCAGCCTGCACCAGCTTCTCCAAGCTCACCTTCTCACTGCAACCGATCAGCAACAAGCGTGTTTGCAGGGTGGTAATTACACAGTTACTACGATGGCGAAGTGTCTGCAGACCTGGCCAGCCCGTCTCTTTCCTGCTTCAAACGCTCTTTCTCTTTCAGCGTTGCCTCCTTTTCTCTCTGGGCAGCATCCCTCTCCCTCTGCAGACTTTGGTTCCGCTGCTCTGTTTCCCTTTTGGCCAAATCGGTCTCCGAAAGCTGCTTTCGCAACTGCTGGATTGACGACTGGGAAGAGATCAGGCGACCTCGAGCATCCTGCAAACACAGTCCCACACCGATGTCTGTTCCTCCTGCAGTCTGAGCGGGGAATTTCTGGGACTGATAACAACACAAATGTCAACACGTCACCTGCAGCTGGAGGGTTTTGTTCGTGACTGCAGAGCGCAGGGCGGACAGAGCCGAGTCAGGGAGGACAGGCTGTGACGAGGACCGGGACGGGGAGGCGGACCTGCGTGGCGATGAGCCGTGGAATAACGCCAGCAGAGGGGTGCCAGAGTTTTCCTGATCTGCCTCGGACGACGAATCTCCTTCCTGTAAAACTGTCTGACAAACGAACGCAGACATGATGGAATCGCGTTCCTCGTGACATTGCGGCGAGTGTGTGTGAGTGTCGCAGCTTACCTGGGCAATGTCCCTCAGAGTGTCCAACAGGGACTCGGTGTGAGTCGTCATCAGCTGCATGTCGGTCTCATCGGTAACACTCTGCTCCTGAAGCAAAATTAAACCCCGCAATAGGAAATTTAGAATGAAACAACACAGATTCGGCTTGTTTTTTCCTTAAATTTGGAGAAAACCACCTTAAGTTTCCTCATCAGAAGCGCAATTTCCCCGTCTCTTTCTTCAATTTGTCCTTTCAGTCTCTCGCTCTCTCTCTGTAAGTCGGATAACCTGAAAGTTGAGGCAGCAGGAGTTGGCAGCTGATTGACTCATTACTGTGCGCTCCAGCGTAGACGCCTGAGTACAGAGACCCACCTGAGGCTGAGCCCACTCCTCTCCGCATCGGTCCTCGTCTGAAGGTTCATCATCTCGCCCACGTGCTCTCTCAGCTCCTGCTCCAGCTGCAGCCGCAGGGACTTCTCCTGCTCCAGGGCCAGAGACGCCCCTCCCTCTCGGCTGTGCAGCGTGCTGGACAGACTGGAACAGGACACCTGGACAGAGTGGAAGCCCCGCGCCAGCTCGTTGCGCATGTCCGACAAGTCCCTGCGGTCGGAGAGCAAAAAGCATCAGTGGCGCCGTGCACCTGGACACTGGCACGCCGCCGAACCTGACCTTTCAGTGCCGTTCTTCAGTTCGCAGACGTTCCTCCGGAAGCCGACGACTTGACGCCAGAGCATCAGCAGCCGGCTGTGCTCGCTGCTGAAGTAACTGTGGAAAGACTGGGAGAAAGCAGGGAGCGGAAATCACTCACAAAATCCTCTTCATCTTCCTCCTAATGCCACTGAAGCGTCCTCCCCACACCTCCGCCTCTCTCCTCCAGTCCGACTCCTTTTGTTCCAGTTCCTCTCTGGCCTTTGTCCAGTCAGCGGTGAGCCGGCGGATGTCCTGGCTGAGAGCCTCGTTGGCTACACCAGCCTGCTCTAGCTGCTCTCTCAGCATGGCGTTCACGGCGGACAAACTGCTGCTCCTGCAAACACAACAAAAACACACAGGGGGAAATTTAAAAGCCACTGTGGGGCAAAAGCAGTCAGATATTTACCCTGGGCCTCTAATCGGACCTCTGTTGTTCTTCCTCCAGACGGATTAAAGCGTCCTCCAGGTTGCTGCTTTGCTCATCTTGATGGCGACCATTAGAGGCATCGCTGACACCCTGAGGGGGATTTACAAGTATTATAATCCCTGAATTACAGCACCTCCTGATGAACGGAACAGGTTTCACCTACACCCAGCAGGTGTTTGTCCAACTCTGAGCTTTTCTCCTGCAGGAGCTGCTCTAAATCCCCACACCGCTTTTTGTACTGAAGCACCTGAAGTTTCAACAACAAAAAAAAAAAGAGGAAAGAGTGACACGCTCTGTCTGGGATGCAGAGGAGATTAAAACAAACGCACCTTAGCCTGCAGCTTCTGCACGAGCTGCGCCTGCCTCTGCTGTCCTTCCTGGTACGCCGTGAGTTTTCGCTTGTAGGCCGCCTGCTCCTCGTCCAGCCGCCGGCGTAGATCCACGTTCTGCTGTGCTAGGCTGCGGGACTCCAGAGAATCGCAGTCACCCTCCACTGTGTCAAGACGTAAGGCCTGTTCCAGCTGTGGGTTTAATTAGAAGACAGGAGGTGAGCGTTCTATTTAAACCGTGCTGAGATGTCCGTTCAACACAATTCTGGTTGTTGTGTGTATTTTATTGTCTCACAGCTTGTAGGAAATCAGGAGGATACATGAATGTTGAAAATAGATTATTATTACTTTAATTGTAATAGAACTTAGAGGAAATTAGAAATTCTTTGGCATCGTTGGATTCAGTCCTTTCACATTTTCTTACATAATGTTCAACCTAAAATGAAATGTGGATTCCTCAAATCTCCACTGAAGTGCCTGTTGACTGTCGCCCAGGGTGACGGCCACCATGGCAACGTCACACTCCAGTTCATACCAGCCCCCGTCACCTGGGTGACCAGCGGATCTCAGACAAAGAAACACTAAAACCGCTTCAATCGTAAAGGGGCATAATTGAGATGAACATGACCTGGGTTTTTTAACTTTTAAGCAAAACGTTGCTGCTCGACGGGTATGATGGTTAAATGTTTGCCTTTCTTGTTGCAGACTGTTGTGCTTGTTGCCTCACCCTCTCGCTGATTGCACTGTACTTGATGGCCAGCTCGTCCCGGTCGGCTCGGCTGTGGGCCAGCAGGTCCTCGAGCCTCGCCAGCTCTCCCTGGAGCACCCGGTTCTCCTCCTGCAGCGACATGACCGAGGACATGGCCCCCGCCGCTGAAACACAGACAGGAGTCAGACAAAGGCGACGCTCAAGGCCTCTATCTTCAAGATTGTGGCCACTCACGACTTTCGCTGAGGTTTTTTGTTACAATCTCTCGCACTCGTGCTGGTAGACATGCAGGGGGGGCATCTGGCGAGGGGCCCCGAACTGTTAATTTCTTCTCCTCGGACAAAACACTCTCTTCCAGCCTCTGTGATAAAAACAAAGGAAATTAGCACCCAGTTTTAAAATATATATGAATATAAAATAACATTGAAAAGAAATCATAAATAAAAATGAACACAGAAGGAAAAAAAAAAAGGCCTCACAATAAACTCAAGAATGACGTTCATGCGTAAAGGAGATGCAAGGAATCACAGACAGGCGGCAGCTTTTTTAGACACATCACAGGTAGCGATAATCAATCAAGCAATGGAGGTGGAGGAAGAGCCTGAGTCTCACCTGTATCACAGACTCCAGTTTGTTGGAGTCTGAGTTTTCCGAAGCGCTCATCGTGTCGGGAAGCAGGTGGCTTATTTAAAAAAATAAAAATAAAAATAACAAAGAAAAGAGGCGTCAAAACGAGGTTACGCTGCGTCTTCAAAGGGTGGAATCAGGAAAAGTTCCCAGGTCGGGGTTAGCTGTGTGACAGGGGAGCAGAGATGGTCCTGCTCCGGTGCAGGCAGGCACAGATTGAGGACAGCGGGATTAGGAGGCTTTAAGACGCACAGCCTGCAGCTCCACCTCCAACCCACCACCGCCCCTGCTCATTCCAAACCTCCGCAGTGCAACACACAACAAGCCCCAGAAGCCTTGAACTGTGCGACCCAGGCCTGGAGCGTGAGGCCGTGAACATTAAAATATATATATTGTAACTCATTTAGGTGGGGAAACTGCAGAATAACATTTGCAATATTTAGTGTGATTCTGGAGCGTTTTCACCTGCAGGGTGGGTAAAACCAAAAACCACCCTCCTGAACCTGCCCGGGGGACATCCCAGTCCAAACACAGAGATAAATACAATCAATGTAACCTTTGCTAAAATATTTCTTATCGTTATGCTTTGGGATTGACCAGGCAAGGAGAAAAATAATGAAAAAACCGCAACTGGTTTCAACCATGTTTGACATTAGGAGGTGACAGTTGAAGAACATAAGTCTGTAAAGCCTTCAGGCTTCTCAGACTCTTTCTAAGTATATTTGAGGAGCTTCCTGTGGTCGGCGGTTCACTTTATGCGGATTAGTCAGCAAAATCACAGCCAAAATGTGAGACTGTGACAGACTTGTGGAGCACATGAGGGGCTTGTTTGGGTGGTCATGGTTACAGACAACAGGATCTTTGTGTCAATACACACGCGCGCGCGCACGCACACATGGAGTTTCTTTAGTTGTGGGGCCATGGTGGGAAAGCGCACTCCAGAGCCGTCCCCGAAACAAAGCGCAACTGTTGTTTCATCTCAGTTTAAACTGCCCTGGCAGACGGTCATAGAACCAGCAACTGTGGGCCTGGCTCAATCTGCCGCTGTGCCACACCTGTAGATCCAACAACTGCCGCCCAGTTTGAAAGATGGGCGATACTGGGATGGAAAGTGGACGAATGCGTCCGCTTCCATTTATAGTCCGATCAGCGGAAGGGAAAATCAAGGCAGGAGGACGCACCCAGATCTACCCCGGTCCGACGGCGATGGAAGCAGTTGAGCAGCATCCGAGGGAAAGATCAAAACGTCCAGAAAAGAGGAGACTTTGGACCGAGATTCAAACCAAAACACGGTGCAGCGCGCAAACGAGACGGCCGTTCTGGAGAGGAGAGCCGCGTGCGTGGGAGGCGAAGACGGCCCGGGGCGGGTTGGGGTCTTACCTCCGTCTCGACTGATGAGCTTGTCCGTTATCCCGAAAGGATCACCCCGACAGGAGAGATGCATCTGCGGCTCCAGCCGTGTAGCAGCGGGAGCTGGCTGCAGGAGCTCCAGCAGTAACCTCCTCCTTGCTTTTTCCGGGGAGGGACTTCCAGTTCACAGGCTTCTGCTCCTGCAGCCACACGCCGCCATGTCCATCAGGGAGGAAACGAAACTTTATCATCAGCGATTTGAGGGAAACTGCGGGGGGGTCCTTCACTCACACGGATAAGAGCTTTTGCTGCCACCTCCTCCTGCAGGTCAAGCAGGAGGAGGTGGAGGAGCTGCCCCTCCTGCTCTGACCTTCCTTGGTGGATTTATTGAAGATTCAGTAATGATCATTAAAACAAGCCAAGGTAATATACTGTTTATTTACAAGGTGACATCTTTAAACATGTTAGAGCTCTTCAAATAGGCACTAATAATATTAATGCAAATTAGTGATGACTGAGGAAGATTCATTTTGGTAAAAGGCACTTTTAAAAATCAACAAGTCAAAGACATGTCAAGTACAAACCTGAATGTACAAAAAAACCCACACGTTCACGCTTTGTACAGCCCAAGGCTTAAATCGGGCTTATATGTGTTCAGGTTTAGGGGTTTTAAAGTAAAATTAACCAACAAATAATATCATGATAGTAGGAAGCTACATCTGCAAACTGGTTGGTAAACTCTCACTGCATAGTTGAGTAAGGAGGAAAAAAACTAAAACATAAAATATGTACATTTGATTGTTTTTGTTCTGTTGTGTTGTTTAGTCTGTAGCAACAATGACTTCCAGAACAGCAGCAGATAGCTGGAATGTAAGAACCCGAGCGTGTCCGAGGTGTTTTCAGGACTCAGCTGAACTGCACCCATCCTGATTTGACGGGATCTTGACTGGAGCTGTGGAGAACAAGGGGAGGGAGGAGAGGACAACGATGGACAGCAGAGGACAACGATGGACAGCAGAGGACAACGATGGACAGCAGAGGACAACGATGGACAGCAGGTCAGATGCAGAGTTTTGGTATGATGAACACTAAACATGACATGCATGACCTGATGGGGCCACTACACAAGTGTGAGGTTTCATTCCTTACTTTGAGGCTGCTGATGTGAAATCTCCCCACATGTCCGTGCTGGGCTGAGTTGCAGGAACCGGAGACCCGAAGTCTAAAAGGGGGGCTGGATCGAAGGAGGGAAGGTTAATAAATGAAGACCATTTTTAAAAAAAAGACATTTTTGGAAGAGAGGCTGACAAAAGATAGGATTATCACCAGCATAGGGCTGTGCGGCTGGGACTGTCTGCTGTCCTCCAGGAGGGGGGATGAGACCCCCAGCCTTTACGCCAGGTGGAGGTGGGAGCAGACCCCCACTCACGGGCCGTGTTTTGGCACCACCTGCTTCTTTCTTCTTGATGTTCTGTGACAGAGCAACAACACTCTGAAACATAACTAGGCCTTGGTTTAATGCAAATGTTCATTATTTTCAAAAATTTGTATCGTCTTTATAACTAACTAAACACTCACGCCAATGTTGATCTTAATGGTCTGGCCCTCTTTGAAGCTGAGGTCTAGTTTAGGTGCTGGGCTCTCAGTTGCTTGTTTTGCAAGCTCACCCTCTTGTTTCACCCACCTATGGAAAGTTTAAAAGATAACTATTAGTTAAAGATTTTATTTATTTGGAATCCATCTGAACCCCACTTTCACCTGTAAACAACAGGCACCACAATGCAGACATATAAAACTTATTACATTAAAGATCACATTCATGCATTATAATGTTAAGTATATTCAGGTTGAATATAGAAGTTTGTATTTTCCATATCTTCTTTCCTTCCATCATTATACAAAGAAAACAACTTACTTAAAATGATCTTGTAGTGCGACGTTGAAGTCAAATGAGTCTCCCCGGTCGGCAAATCCCAGACCAATGAAAGCGTGACGCCCTTAAGGACAAGGAAGAAAACATATTACTGGATAGTTTTGGAGGTCATTATTAAACACATGGAGGATATATTACACAAATAGAGTGTGCATGCAGCACGCACTATTTGTGTAATATATCCTGCAATAGATCTCGAGGGTGCAGATGTATTTAAACAAATATGAGAGTATATGTTCACTAAATGTGCCTTACCATTTCCATCTTCTATCCGGATCACGAAATACCTGCTGGAGTCCGTGACTGCTTCCACCACACTTCCAGGATACTGTGAAACTGGAGCTTGGGCAAACAATTCTCCTGCAAAAACAAATTTACACAAAACCGTACCTCAGGCTTTTGTACTATGGTGGTAACAATTAAATAACAGTTTGAAGATAGCTAGCTAGCTAGATACTTTATTCATCTCCAAGAGGAATTCACAGAAAAACAGCAATGAAAGACAGCAGTTACCAAAGTGATATGTCGTTTTGAATGATAAGATGCCTTATGGGGATTGAAAAACATCACTGAGCTGCAGCAACATGCCAGATGGTTTACCTGTATTTCTGTCCTCTAATTTTATAAAGGCCATCTTGCCTTTGGCAGTGATTTTCATTCTACCGCTCCATGCAGGTTCATCCAGTTTCCAGTCGGCGGCACTAAGAAAAAAGGGGAATTCATTTTTTATTTATTTTTTCTTGGTTTGCAAAGTCTATTAAGTTTATTTAATACACTTTATGTTTTATTAGCATGGCTGAATTGAGCACAAGAAGTAAAATTATCTTTTTAAAAAATAAACATAAACAACTAGATTTCTGTAATGGACTTTTTTTTTTTACTGCATCAGCAAAGTCCCCAGTTTACGGAAGACAACTTTAACGCATATACAGTATAACTAATTTTAAAAAAATGTTTTTAAGAACTACATGAATATATCCTTTATACGTCTTTTAAAACGGGACGAAGGAAGAATGCAAATAGCTGTTTTAATATTGAAGCGTAAATTGCAGAAGTTTCCCAAAAACTTTTGCATTCAGTTGAAGTGCTCAGCACAGCTAGGCAAATGTGAAATAGCTCCTTAATGACCCTTGAATTCATTTGTTATTGATCAAAATGGTCTCTTCTAAAACCATGTGTGTCAATATTAACTTTAAGAAACAACTAATGAGGCCAAAGTCTGGCTAAAAAGACTTGATATAAAAAGTAGCAATGTTTGCACCTGTGCATTGAATAGTTGCTGTTGTAATCTATTAAGAGCGAACTGAGCCTATTTCCATACTATCCAGTAAATTCAACAGGAAACTGGGGGAAAATGACTGACATCCACACGATCCGTCAGGTGTCCGGTAATGAGTGCTGCAATTAGCATGGTAGCCAAGGCTCGGTTTGCGGTCGGTGAGGCTCCGCAGTTAACCGCTACTTTCGGATGATCTTACCGATATCCACGGTTAGACGCCCGTGGCGGGATTCGATAGACATGAACCTCGGGTTTTACACAAAGCATCGACTCATAACTGTCGTCTTCTGCCATTTTGTCAAGTTTCACTAACTATAACACACAACTTCCGACTTGAGTCCTTCTTCTTCTTCTTTTTCTTCTTCTTCTTCATTGTGGGTTTTCTTGGCGGTTGGCAACCAACAATTTGGTGCATTACCGCCACCAACTGATGTGGAGTGTGGATCATGATCCTGTATTTACTGATTCTATAAAAAGGAGAAAAAAGAAAACAAAGGTGTCTATATCTTGCTCGGATCTTTTATTTCTCTTAAATACTGAAACAATATTAGAAATTACTTTCTTTCTGACTTTTGTCTCAAAATTTCTACACTAAGTTGTCTCTTAGTATAAATGTAAATGAAAAACATCAAATTCCACAATAGAATCAGAAAAACGTGCATCACAATTATTTGCCAGACTTCACAAAATATAACCCAGTTTATCTTGTTTCAAATTGTTTATTAAAGGGTATTAAAAAGATCATTTGTCTTTTCAAGTTTCAAAATAAAAAATTTGACAAATGGTTGTTAAAAAAAACATGGGCAGATGACATCGGAAGTTGTTTTTTTGTTTTTTTTAAAATTTGTTCTTAATTATTTATTCAAAATTACAACAAATGCCTGATTTTTAGGAATTTTACCAGACTCCTAGAAACAGTGTGCCATTTATATGCAATGTTAAAAGCTTAAACTGCAGTAATTACTGTGAAACCACTGGCTCCTGAACTGAATCTGATTACCTTGAACTAGATTCTACAGCCGGGATGGAGCAGAGGGTGTGATGGAGACTGACACACAACATGTGGTTCTAACCAAGTTTACCTTTAGACAATGTGTAACTTAGGATACAAGCGGTGCTTCATTGAATCATGACACTGCTGTCACCCAAAAATGTACCATCAATATTTAAGAAATTAAATTATTCAAACACTTTTTCCAGCTAAAGGGAAAAAAAACCAAAAAACCCTTTTTATCCAGAACAGTACGTTTGCAGCCTTTTAGATGTAAAAATGTCTAATTTATTTAGAATATAATTCAGTCATGTTTATAATTACTTTTTTTATTACAGAATCTGCCTGATCAAATTATTGGCGAATACAGTCATGAAACACTCCTATAAGAAGCGCTTTATTGCATCTTTGCAGAGTGTGGTTTTGTCTGACTAAAATATTGTCTCAGTGCAATTCTAGATTTCCTCATAACATAGTTAAGTGCACACAAAAAAAATACTAAAACAGAACTGATGGAAAATGAATGCGCGCAAAATCAAAAGTTAAGGCAGACCAGTTCCCAAGATAAAAGAAATACTGAGGATATCTGGTATCTCAGCATTTGGAGAAACTACAGAGTTCTCTCATTTTCGATCGGTGCCCAACAAGTAATCAATGGTGTAAAATCCTGAAAATACACAGGTAAGGCGTTCATTATAACTGGGCAGTGAAAGTTGGCTTTAATCCACTGAAACATTAATATTTGAGAGGTTTTCGCTTTTACTATTAATCCTCTTAACTTCCCCAAATTTTTGTGATTAAAAAAAAATTACACACCCACACACATTTAGTCAATATACTGCAATGAAAATCTTTTCTAAACAAATGTAGCACCGGTGAGCAGGAGATTTTCTTTTGGTGACTCGATTAGAAACAGCTAGAAAACACAGACTGGATGATAACGACATTCGATGATCTGGAGTTTTAGATTTATACTGAAGTCTGCTTTTTTAGTCAGATATAATAATCAGTACAGGCATTTATGGGAGCTACATAATTTCCACAACAGTACTCATGACACACACAAAAGCGATAGCACGAAGCAACACGTAAACATAAGGAAGAAACATAAAATCTGAAACAAAGGGCAAGACTGTTTATATGGACAACAAAAATAATTTAGGAGGAAAAATATGGGGGATAAATTTCAATATTATTGCTTAAATGAACCTATGACTTGTGACAATTCTGCCCTCTCAGTCGGTAATCTTTGGCCACAGGCTGTGTGCCCACCAGGCGCTTCATTCATAGATTCCACCAGAGCCAAACGGGGGCTCTGTGGCCTCTGCTTTTGCTCTACATCCACAGCATTCCCACCCACATCTGGAACTTCTACATAAGCGGCTGGATCTGTTTCTACCAATCCACCCTCCAGTTCCTGAACATACAGTAAACTCAGCACAATCCAGCAAGTCAGTTCCACCAAACGGGCCCAAACCCAGGTAAGAGTCCCGGTGGGCACCCAGCCATGGTCTACGCTGTGTCAGTGAAAAGGCCAGCTCGTTTGTTTGTCTCTGCGGTGGAACAATCCCACAGCTTCACACACCCTCCTTCATTTATCCTCTAGAGGCAGATACCTTATGCCCTGGTGCTTGGAAGGTCGACCGTATGTAAAATCAAAGGGCACCTAGCAGTTCATCTAAATATCACAGTGTAGAGGGATGCGAGCCGAAAGCCTGCTCAGAGCGTGGAACAGAACAGGTTTCGGGTCTCTGCTGGGCCTTTGCAACATTCCACAGAAAGACAACTCAAGGTAAAATGCAAAGGCCATGCGAGTAATCAGAGGACAGAGTGTGGAGCACTGAAGTTCAGTCCATGCTACATATTTCTAATGCTGACCAATATTTGCATTATCCACCACTCTTACTCTTCATACCAAACACATCCCATTTAAGTGTCACCTTTAAGGTCATCACAGGGAGACAGCAGATTCTGGGCAGTATGTAGATCTCGTTTATCTGCAGAGTCTGAAACCCGATGTGCCATCAGGGCCAGTGGGCTGGCGGATCACATGATTGTTTGGACGAACTGCGTCTGATGTTTGCCGTGTGCTCAGATGAGCCAGCCTGAAGAAACGACATCAAGGGTGTGTTTAGTTTCATTCAAGACTCATTTGTTTACTCTATATATTAGCTGATCCTTAACTGTTTACCTGTCCTGTCCTGGATTGTCTGGAGGCGTCTCCTCTGAAGAAGCGCTGCCCAAAATCCTTCGTCGCGCTTCGGCGTACTCTGCCTCCCGCTGGGCCAAAGACTTCATCTGCTGAGTGGGTCGAGATAAGGATGCCGGGTTTCCAGATGTGCCGTTGTCTGTAGGACGCTTCAGGATTCGAATTTGTGGCGGGGGCGCAGCAGGCAGAGAGTCGTCCTGGATAACAATAGCAGTTCTAACAGGTGAACCACCGGAACCCAGATGAGATTTCCTGATAATATAAGAGCGAACAATGAAATGGCTGAATCTGGTTCATTATTACAACTTAAAGAAGATTTAAATAATTTTTGCTTACTTAGCTTCTTGATTTATTTTCAATTTAGCCTCAAGTCTCCTTTCAATTTCCTGCATAGAAAGGAATATTTCATTTTAAACAATGATAAAAATCCTCTTCAGGGGGTTATAATTACAACTAAGAAGCTAGCAGGATGCAATCCAGCACAAAAAAGCTGATGTGTGTTGACACATGCAGCCCTTTTAAACAGAAATTTGATGCTCAGCAATAAAGCAAATGTGTGAAAAGGTTTTAGCTGATACAGAACTGATAATCTTTCTTGAATAACATTACAATAATCCCATGATGTTGTGTAACTGTACATTTACCTTGGCAGTTCGGAACAGTGTTGTTGTTATTTAAAGGAAATTTTTTTTACCCCAACACAAGGACAAATACTTAGAAAACAAGGCTTTTGGAGAGAGTTATGATTATGGAGGGTGCTTATTATTGATGTCTTTACATTATTTTCATTAAAATGTTCTGTATGAAAAGGTTTAATAGAAGGAATTTGGGGGGATTTATTGAAAATCTCAGCATAGGGACAATATAAGACTGAATTTGACTTAAATTAGCATAAATAATAAATAGCATAACAGTGACACCATCCACTTTTAAACCTAAATTGGCTCAGACGAAAAGAAAACAATACTTTCAGGGGATATATTACACTGGACGGTTCAAGCAGCACTTTAAACACAACCAACACAGCTTAAAATAGAATAATCATGCGGCAGAGTAACGCTACACTGGGCTGTGGCGTGTAATTTCCGCAATGGGCGGGTCTAAACGCTCCTGGAATTATGAGGGGAAAAGCAGCGATCCCACCAGATATAAAATTGTATAAATCTGGTTTTAGCCCGCTTTAGTCTACGAAACAGTTAATTCCAGGCCTGATTGGAAAGCAACCGGAAAATAAACAATGTTTATGTATTCCAGCAGCAGCCAACCACGGTGTACGTCATATCCATTCTCAGAGATCGGCTAGCTGTAAATGCAGTTAAATATGGTTTAAAGCGACATATTAGTACAGAGTTGGCGACTCTCACCCCACTGTCCGCCGCCTCTTCCCAGCTCTCTGCAACCTCTTCATCCTCCATGTTTAGCTCAAATGCTGGTTACCTGTTCGTCTTCACTGGCTAAGTAATTACCCTCCACACGACTGACATTACACAGTGGGGAGCACAAAAGCGGACCCGCAGGAACGTCAGCGTGACAATAAAATGCGGCTACACGGAGTCAAAATGAACCAACTTCACAAAGCTTTTGTTGGCCTCGTGTTAGCCTGTTAGCTTAGCGTTCGACTGAGGGCCGAGTGTGGAGTTGCTGCTTTAAATATGACGTCACTTCCGCCTTGAAAAATGAATTATGCAACCTACTGAAAGTAGCAACAAACCGTTCATACTGTATGTATAGATATATATTGACTGAACGCAATATCTAAAAATTGCTGTACATCAATAGCGCGCCAAAGGAATAGGAAATGATGGCCTTTATACCTTAAGATAGTGGTTCCCAACTTGCTGGGGTCCGTATGTAATCTGTAAAGAAATAATATTTTAAAAGGAGACAGTTTAGGTCTGAAATTGCAGGCAATATTGCAGGCATATAATAATAGATCAAATATTAAATGTATTTTTGTTGACTGAAAAATGCATATATTAATTGGAGAACTAAGTTCTTTCTGTGTTTCATATTACAGCCTTAATAAGTTTACGTTTTAGACCCCCTTAATTTGTTGTGTGTAATTTTTCCCCCTTATTTTTAATTGGTACATGGGCTGGCAACCTTCATAAATTCAGAGGGACAAACGTTGTTAAAATAATACATTTATCATTCACACCTGCAGCAGACAGGTCCAAGTACACTAACAGTTGGACCACTTGAGGACCAATTGGCTGCATTAACAGAAATCTTTGCATTTGGAATAGGATTGATACTAAAATAGCAACTGAGTTCCCCTTTAAAATCGTTTCTCCGTCTTGGCCTAAGAAGTAAAAAGGGGCTGGATTAAACATCAGGAACTTGGGCGCAGTGGTGACACCAGCCCGTGTGTGGGTGCAGGAGCGCCGTTGCGTTGTAGAGGACGCTGTTCTCAGTGTGGAAGATGGCGACTGTGTGGAGGCTGCTGAGAAGCCTCCGGAGCTGATGCCGGGGGAGAGGACAGGACAGACACCCACTCAGAACCTAGAAAAGAACACGCCGAACTACGGTATCAGTAATAATGTATTATTGACAAAATGAAATGAGCAATATTTAGATAAAAACGATATTTAGTCATGCTAGTCAATCACTAACCAGTTCTGGAGCTAACGTTAGCATAGATTATCAGCAGCAGTCTAGACCGAAGATGTCAAGCAGGATGTAACGCTAAATTCCAGTGTGGATCTAATGTGATGTCGCTTTAAAGTTAACTATATAAATAAGAGGGGAGGTTTTGACAAGCAAGGCATGTGTGGATATAATTTAGCTATTTAAACCTAAAGATGCATTGAAGCTAGCTAACCATAGCTTTGGTCCCCGTAATGATCTAACTAGCATTAGCTAATGCTGCCTTATATTCTTTTATGATTAAACGCTACTTCAAGAGAAGCATTGGTATTACTGGTCGCCCAGGAGAGAAGTGGTCCTCAGTACAGATTATTTTTGTTCAGTGTTATGACTGACGACACATTTCGTGTATTCTTCACCACATTACTTATATTTGATAGCTAACGAGAGCTAGCTTGTGTGGCTAACAATATACAGTAAGAAGAATGTGAGGGCGAGCTTCTCCGTCTAAAGAAAGGGCACCACCCGTATCATACATCACATGTTAATAATTAAGTCACAATAAAATGTTGCATATGAAAGATAGAATTTATGTAAGTGAGCCAACTCTTCAAACTTAATTCGTTCTGTCCTACTGATTTCCAGTTAGTTTTCATACATAACCTATTAATATTGTTATTCTAAGATACCCCCTTTTTTAATTATATATTTTTATTGTCTGTGCATTTTGACTAATATTGCAGGTAGTCTGACATACAGCAAGGATTTTAGTTTTTAATTAAATAATTTAACCTCGGATGTCAAGTTTGTATTATTCTGGGTGGTAAAATTAACTGAGTAATTAAATGTTTCTTTTCTCTGCATTTATTGAGATTAAAATAAAGGATATAAATGTAATCTTTGCAAATAGCCAATTGACCATAAGGCTGGACTGAAAAAAATCAGTTTCACAAATTTTACTCTGCAGTTATACAATAATTTCATCAAAAACACAATGCAAAATTCCACCCTGACTAAAACACCCTATACTTGTATTTTTTTTCTCATATGTGCTACTCTTTTGGGCTTTCTTTTATTGTATTGTCAGTGTTTTCTACTTGCTTGTTTTTTTCCCCACAGTTGTCAAATAGACAGCAACTAGAAAAGCTCTCAGACCTCTGCCAAACAATAATGAAGAATCCTCAAACACTTCCTGGATCCGGATCCTATAGGCAGTTGTAATACAAGGTTACATAACGTAGTATAACTTTCCGATCAAAGCCCCTTGGCCTTTGATCCTTGAAAGATCAAAGTCCCTCCGGAATCCAGAACATCACGAAAATATAACCACCATTTTCCTTGCCCCATTATTAACATTTCCAGAAAATTTCATTAAATGTTTATAACTTTTCTGGTCATTTTGTAGAGACAGCTAAATGCTGGCTATCACATAACCTCCTTGACGGAGGTAATAATTCTTTATTGTATAGGTGTGTTGATCAATTTGTGCTTTCCTAAGTTTTCAAATGTTGAATTTGTTCCTTTTATAGAGCCTCTTCTAAACACTGTTGTAACCAATTGTTTGGAACACTGTAGCTGTTTGTTTTGAGGTACACAACACTAGCATGTTTCTCCATGTCCTGACAGACGATAATGTCCCGCTTCCACGACAATGAGGACGGATGCTTTGTTGCCATGGATACTGAAGATGACGGTGCAGAGCCTGCTGGAATGACTGACGAAGCAAAAATGAGCTCCTGCCGACAGGAAGGAGACCCAGACAGCAGTGCCAAAGGAGAAGAGAGAACGATGATGGAGCTGCCAGAAGAAGTTCTCGAATATATTCTGTCCTTTCTCTCACCTTACCAGGAGCACAAGACTGCTGCGCTTGTGTGTAAGCAGTGGTACCGTCTGATTAAAGGTATGTCTCATGACTATATGGTGTTAAAAACAAAAGCTTAATCAGCATGGGTTTCAGAACCCTTCAGACATCTTTAAGGAGCAGTTTTAGAAGACGTTTTAAGTAAACTGATCACCCTGTCCACCCAAAAGTCTTTGCATTCCTCTTTCTTACCAGTGTTTAATCTGCACTAGGTGTTGCTTATCAGTGCTACCACGGTTTCTTGAGAGCTGTTCAGGAAGGAAATATCCAGTGGGAAAGTCGCACATATCCATACCCTGGAACGCCCATCACTCAGCGCTTCTCACACAGTCAGTAAATCCTGCTTTTCAACAGTATCTGGGGGAAAAAAGCCTTTTACTTTTGCTAAGCAATGAGCCTCAGTCAAAGTTAACACACTCATCTGATGTTCCTCAGAGGTTAGGATGCTTGTTATGCCTCCTTTAATCTGCTTTTAGGAATCAAATATCCCTTTTCCCTGTTTTGTTTCTTTGTTCTTATCAAAGGATGGAAACTATGGCCTGTCCACACCAACACAACTCCTTTTTTGGCTTACAGGTGCATGCTATTACGACTCCAACCAGTCCATGTACGTGTTCGGTGGTTGTACACAAAGTAGCTGCAATGCTGCCTTCAATGATCTATGGAGACTTGACCTCAACAGCAAGGAGTGGATCCGCCCTTTAGCCTCAGGTACAAGTCCACTGCTGCCAGTAAAACCTGCAGGAATCGCCACCTCAACCATCTCATCTTATGAAATCTTATTCATGTGACTGTTACTGCAAAGCTGGGAAACTAAAGACTTGCTGAGATCTAGAAATGTGTAGACACATTTGTAAACATTCAGAATCCAAGTGTGTGCGAGGTCGTAAATGCGCAATAAAAGTATCTGCACGTCAAGCTACATCTGCAGACAGATGTGTGCGTTTGCATCTGCACACGTGTGTGTTTGCACATTTATCAGTAGCTGAAAAGTCCCAGTATTTTTCTGTAAAAGCAAAAATTACAGACAAATCCTCAGTTACAGGTCAGATAGTTGGTTATTTTTGTAGGTTTGCTTCAGCTCAGCCGTGGCAGATGCTCCAAATCTTGTGTATTTCATTTCCTTTCATGTTTAACACGCATCTTTGTGAAGCTGCTGGCTTCTTCCTCACAGAAATAGCTCTGTGCCTGTCAGCTGGTTATGAAATCTTTACTGAGAATGATAAAAATAGCACTCATGAGGTGTCACGTCAATGAGGCAAAGATTAAAATAAAAGAATGTAAGAAAGACACATCCTTAAAGTTTTTCCCTTTTCAGTTAAGCAGCAGAGAAACTGCTCACTCAAATATTTCTGTGTGGAAAAGATTTTTTTGTTGATTTGTTTTGTTATTTTGAAACAAGGCCGTAAAAAGTGCGTTTCCTCCATTGCCTCCAGGCTCTTATCCATCTCCGAAAGCTGGAGCGACTTTAGTGATGCACAAAGACCTGTTAGTGCTGTTCGGGGGGTGGACCCGGCCCAGCCCTTACCCACTTCATCAACCCGAAAGGTTTTTTGATGAAATCCACACTTATTCTCCTTCAAAGAACTGGTGAGAGATCACTCGTTACTTCTCATTTCATCCTCAGAATCTTTTTTTATTCCTGACTATGGTTTTATTGACATGGTTTTTCTTTCAAAGGTGGAACTGTATAGTAACGACACATGGACCTCCTCCCATGGCCGGCCACTCCTCCTCTGTTATTAGAAACACCATGGTGGTGTTTGGAGGATCCTTGGGAGCACGGCAAATGTACGACCATGTTATGTAATTACACTACTCCCTGAAGAGAGAGGAGTGATTGAAGAGTGTTGTTATATCTCAGTAACACCAAGAGTTTGAAGCTTTGTAGTTAACCTAAATCTTTATCCATCATCCATCGTGGTGCCAATCAGGAGCAATGAAGTCTGGGTTCTGGACCTGGAGCAGTGGTCCTGGTCCAAACCACCCATCGCTGGGCCATCGCCACACCCAAGAGGAGGCCAGTCGCAGGTCAGAAGAGTTCAGTGTTAAAGCCTGGTGTCACCGTGCATTTCTGCTATTTTATCAGTAAAATTGTAATTTACAGAGTGTCTTCAAGAAATCTGAATTCAGCCTGTTTGTTTCATAGATCGTGATTGATGATCACACGCTGCTGATCCTGGGAGGCTGCGGAGGCCCAAATGCAGTAAGAAGCACTCCAGCGTATTTACAGTGTTTTGCATGGGATTGTGGGTGATTCGCTAAGCTGTGTCCTGGTGATTTTCACGTTAAAGCTCCTCAAAGATGCCTGGCTTCTCCACATGGAAGCTCGTCCCTGGAGGTGGCAGCAGCTGCAGGTCCAGAATGAGGAGCACGGGGCCCCGGAGCTGTGGTGTCACCCGGCGTGCAGAGTAGGAGTCTTTCCTTTCCTCATTGTCTGTGTCAACATGTGATGCATTTGATTCATTTTTCGGGGTTTTCTCGCTCTTTTCTCCCCAGGTGGGCCAGTGTGTGGTGGTTTTTTCCCAGGCTCCGTCTGGTCGTGCACCTCTCAGCCCAAGTCTCAACTCTCGGCCCTCCCCAATAAGTGCCACCCCCGCCCCTCTGGGCCCCGAACCGCCCTCCCTGCGCTCTCAGTCTCCCGTTAGAAGCGGAGCCGCCGGCGTTGTCCTGGGAGCAGTTGAGGAGGCTCCGTGCGTAAATGGTCGATGGGGAACCCTGAAACCTCGGCCTTCAGCAAGAGGAGGAGCCAGAGATGGGAGCCCTTCCTCGTCCCAGCAGCCATCTCCATCACAAGGCCCGGAGAGCCCTCCTCTTCCTCCGCTCCCCCCACTATTAAATGGATCCTCCCCTTCGCCCCGGACCAGCCCGGCTCAAGCTTTGTCTCCTCCCTCTCGTGCCCACCCTCCCTCGACAGAGTATGACTGGGAATCTTCCCCATCCGATACTCAACATGCAGACATGCCCAGCAATGGCCTCCACACCCCCCCTCAAGGTTCCCCACGCACTCCCCCAGGAGCCGTTTCCCCTGCTGCGTTACGGCGAGGTCTGGAGGCGGTGAAAAACAAATCCTCATCACCTTCGCTTCAGACACACGGAGCGTCTCCAGGAGGTGGGACTAGTGGTGGGGGGGGGGCTCCTGGAACCCCTCCATCATCTTCCTCCAGTCCTCCACCAGCTGCAGGGGTCGATGGACACGCTATCCCACCGATAGCACGTCGACTTGGACATCATCCACCTCAGAGCCTGAACGTAGGGAAACCTCTGTACCAGTCCCTCAACTGTAAACCCATGCAGATGTATGTTTTAGATATATCCCGGGCCCAGTCTGCTGGGACCGTGTCCTGGAGAGTTTACGGAAAAGGGACCCCCGCGGCGGTTACTGGACCCCCTGAGACGAGTCTTCATACAGTGGTACAAGGAAGGGGTGAACTCATAATCTTTGGAGGGCTCATGGACAAAAAACAGAATGTGAAATACTACCCTAAAACCAATGCCTTGTACTTCGTACGTGCTAAAAGGTAATGCAGCTGCAGGCGCTGGTGCGAATGCTCCTCTCTCTGACCGCACAAAGGAATTGACACACAAGGCCTTTTTCCTGCAAGTATGGGAAAATTAACAAAAAAATAGTTTGATGTATCCGCTCGACACTACATTGAATTCACCCGTTCCTTACGCCTACTGCAGACATTCAAAATGAAATTCTTTGCCGGCAGAAACACGTTTGCATGTGCCAACCCATGTGCGGTTCGGTGCATGTGCAAAAGCAGAGTTGAGAGGGGAAAAACATCATGAAAAATAGGACTACTTTGCTTTTTGTATCACTTTAAGTCTGCAATGTTTACATTTAAATAAAGTGTGTCAGTTATGTGTGCACTGTGATGGTTAAAAGCTATTTGCAAAAATGTCACAGAGGGCAGGATGGGTGAGTGGTGAGGCACTGTGCTATCAACAAATAAAGAAATGCCACTGTAGCTGCTACAGTCCATTAATGAGCTCCCTTGATTTATACTCTATGGGCGTTTCCTCACAGTTTTGAAAGGGTCACTTAATTTAATCAGCTACTTCTTTCATTATTAGTCATTTTTAAATTTTCAGGTTTTTTAACATCAAAACTCAGTTGTGGAGTCGAGCTTTATATGTGTGCATTCTTTTGCTGAGGGGCAATATTCCACACCTTATAATACTGCATAGAAATCCTATTTAAATATTTGTTGGTTAACGCATTTTAAATGTCAGTTAAACACACTATATTAATACCAGAAACGTGGGAATATGAAGTATTTGGGGTGCTTTGGAGATTTTAGTGATAAACCTCAAAGCATGGGCTGTATAGGTCTTCTATAAGCTATGTAGGAGCGACACCCTGTGGCCAAAAAAAGTATTTTACAAACCACAATCTACAATAACACGCATTATTTTCTATTAAATTAACATAGACCCGCTATAACCTCATTACTAGTGGCAGTAAAACTGCAATCGGCTCAAACGAGGAAGAATTGACCTTCGCACCAACTTGCTTGTTTTGTTCTTTAAATGATCCCTTGTTTGAGACGCCTACTGGCGGTCAGATGCTCCGCTCCTCTGTCTCTGCAGACACTCCACCCCTTCACCCACCAACAACAACCTTTTACCCAGAGAGCTCCAATAGGCCGCTTCTAAGCGGAGTGGCGTGATTCGTTCAGGATCGGGGATGTGGCGCTGCTGCAGCCGGGACTCGGACGGCATTGGCTCTGACCGAGGCTCTGGGTGGAGGCTTTGACAATGAATTTGCTGAGAACTCACGTTTACAGTGATGGGGGGAGAGAGAGCAAGCTGGAGCAGCTCTCAATGAGTTTATGAATGAAGGAAGTAAATTCAAAAGGTGACCGTTTTGATAAGTTTTCTGCTGGTATGTAACATTATGAGTATTATGCTGGTGTTTGCAGCTTTTCTGTATCTTTTTTCTCTCTATAAATATTATGAATGGAGCATGGTGTTTGACAGGATACTGACAAGTAGTTTGCCTGACTGCTCTGGCAGATTTATGTGGTGTTCTCTTTCTGTTCCGCTACAGTCTGTATTGGTTGACATTTATAGCTGGTCATGTGAGAGACTCTTTTTTGACCTCCTAACAAACACATGTGAAACTCCCTCAGCCTTTTGCAGTCACATATAAACCCTGCAAAACATTACAAGGATCTATTCTCTTGCAGATGGTGGACGTTCAGGTAACGACCTGATGTTCCAGGAAGGAGACAGGAGAAGGTCAAAGGAACAACATGCGAGCAGGAAGCTATCAGCCTTAATCTCTGATTTCTATACCAAACATAACAGATGCTGACCTCACCGACAAGCTGAAAGAACAGTCCACGCGGTTTCTCAGGGATGACTGGTGCTCACTTTCTGGAGCCTTCACAAGAAGACGCAGTTTTCGGTGCCCAGTCTCCCCATCGAATGCCACCCGCAGCGTCCACCATCCCACGTGCTGCGTTTGGACCTTCGTTGCCACCTCCGGCCATCTGGCCGCCTTTGGACTTTGTGCTGGGAGCTGCTGCCTGTTGTGTCGCCTGTGTTTTCACTAATCCCCTGGAGGTGGTCAAGACGCGTCTGCAGCTACAGGGAGAACTTCGTTCCCGGGGCTCCTACCAGAGACACTACAGAGGGGCCCTGCAGGCGCTTTGGTTGGTGGGCCGTAATGATGGGCTACGCGGCCTGCAGAAGGGGCTCTCAGTCGGGCTCATCTACCAGGGGGTGATGAACGGTGTCAGGCTGGGCTCCTACTCCTATTGTGAAGCTCTGGGTATCACTTCCTACCATGGGGGGAGTCTGCTGTCAGGAGCGGGGGCCGGAGCCCTGGGTGCCTTCATTGCCTCTCCTGCCTACTTAGTATGTACATATTTTAGCCTAAAGAATGTTTACCTTAGTTTAGTCGACAGGACAGAAGCTCTTATTGGGTGGTGGTGGTGGTGGTATCCAGGTGATAGCAGCTGGGCCCTTTAATCCAGCAGAATTGGGCAGTGATTCTCTTGTTTGAAGATGTTTGATTTGATCTGTCACAGAATTTTTAGATCCTTAAGGTTGCCAGGGTTGCTGGGTCTCCACCTCTGGTCAGGGATGGATATTTCTCAGTCATAAAGCCAGTAGCCTATAGAAAGGTGTGCTGGACAGTAGGTCTGTTTTTCTTTAAAATAAGTTCTATCGTGTGACACTGAGACTAGAATATGATTTGATTTATAAATGACAACTAAGGTCCTCCATTTCTACAAGTTCAATTCATTTCTTTCAGCAGTTTTCAGAGTCATGAGAAGATGGACATATTCCTAATCTGATGCGAAAACACTACATAACGATAAAATGTTTCCTCTCATATCTCTGTTCATACAGGAAGCGTTGATCATCAGCTCCTCAAACGTCAAAAATCAAAAGATAAAATCAGTCGGTTCCATGTATTTATATTTAAAGTGCAATTGCGTGCACTTCTACAGACAGCCACAATCATGCATACTTTAAACCTGAGGTAATTAACAGACATTTAGACTGGAGAGAACAAGAGAAGCGACAGAGGAAGCTGATACAGGAGACTGTCTTCTGATATATATATCACATAAATAATGCAACAGGTTCCAGCAGGTTAATGCAAACAGCTCAGATGTTAAAGGCTGTAACACTACCTGTAACACCAGAACTCCTTATGTAAAAGCAATGTTGTCAACAGACGTGTTTGTCTACAAGGAGGTCGCCATAAATATCACACTTTTCCCAGCTGATGCCTAAAATAGCCCTTTTGGCGGTGTGCTGTTGGTGGTAAAGAGAAAGAGCGCTGAAGGTCACGTTGTTGACACAGCTGGAGAAGCTTCTTGGATGAATATTGCAGAATATTGGAGTGTGATTCGGATCATGTGACGTCTGTTTGTTTCTGTGCATCTTGTACAAATTCACATTAACCCTGACAGGGTGTGTTTTCCTCAAAGATCAAGACCCACCTGCAGGCTCAGACTGTGAAAGCTATCGCCGTAGGTCACCAGCATAACCATGTGGTAAGGCAGACATATTTCTCCTTGAATAACCCCCCCCCCCAAATCATTTCACAACTGGGGCCACAGAATTTAACAGGTGACACCGGTTCATTTGTTCTTATTTCAGGGGGTGTCCGATGCCTTCGTAACCATCTACAGAAGAGAAGGTTTAGTGGGTCTCTGGAGGGGGGTCAATGGGGCAGTGCCTCGAGTAATGGTGGGATCCGCTACTCAGCTGGCGACCTTCTCCTCCGCCAAGGACTGGGTGTCGGGTTTACAGGTACATGAGAAGTGACTGACCTTCATGCAGCGCGTGGAAATGACCTTAGCAGCCAATCTGTGTTTCCTCACAGCTGCTCAGTCCGGACAGCTGGCTCACCGCTCTGGTGGCCGCCATGGTCAGCGGAGTGGCCGTGGCCGTCACCATGACGCCTTTTGACGTCATCAGCACGCGTCTCTACAACCAGCCGGTGGATGAGTCCCACAGAGTGAGTGGAATCAAAGGTCTTGCTGGTGATTTAAAAGAATGAGCAAGTTTTGCTGACCTGCTGTGTGTCACTTTTAGGGACGCCTTTACAGCGGATTTTTGGACTGCACGCTGAAAGTGTGCCAAGCCGAGGGTCTGCTGGGGTTATATAAGGGGATGGGCCCGGTCTTCCTTCGTCTGGCCCCACACACAGTCCTCAGCATGCTCTTCTGGGACCTGTTGAGACAACAGGCGATGAAAAAGAGTCAGAGCAACAGAAGCAGCTAAAACCCCTCAAACAAAATGATCAAAAATGTAGTTTTTCACTGAGTTCAGTGAGAAGGTTCACATCACTCCTGTCTGTACTGTAAATATAAACAAGACCCAGCATTGATTAACTTAACTTGGCATAACTGACCTGAATGTCCAACTCTTACAAAGTACTTGCACGTACGTATCAGAATTTCACTGACTGTGTCTATGCTGCACTCACGTGACCACTTTCAGGGCTTCCTCTAGGTTGTATTCCCTCGGATTAAACCCTCGATGACCATGTTGTCCTAATACCTTAAAATACTGAAGACACAATCATTTGCTCTTAAGTGCACAAAAGCTTGACTCATAAGGGAGAAAACATATCAATGAAGTACAAATGAGGAAGACTGGATGATAAAGAGATTGTGCAATTGTCTAATTAATCAGAGTTTAACGAGTAACTCCAGTTGTCTTGTCTTACACATGTGAAAGAAGATGTCTGATGGGAGTATTTTTGTGTACCTAAGACACATGTAACCAATGTTTGGTTATATTAAACCCGCAAACAGAATTTAATGATTATAATACTGCATTATAGTGGTACTGTATGACAGTAGATGGTTCCTTACATTCATTTAAAATGAAATGTGATTTTACTTTGACCATTGTGAGAGGCCAGTTGATTTCTTTGTTTGCCTAATTGAGATTGTGAGATAATTAGGTGCCTTAACAATCAGGAAATGATCAAACTAGCTTAAAAAAAAAAACAACCCTCCAATGACACGTGATCTTTGACCTTTGCCACTCAAGCACAGCCAAACATGATGAGCACAAAAACAAAGGGAAGGGAACAGGACAGAATGCTGATCTCTGATCATGCTGACGTAGCAGAGAAACGTTGCCTTTGTCACCGAGGATGAACGTGTTTCCTTTCTCCTGGATCTGGGGAATTTCTGACATGAGGACTTTTATTTTGAGTGCAATAGACAGTTGTTTTCAAGGTGAGGTTTCTTTTTAATAGCAATAAAATTTTCTTCTGCGGAAACCGTTTCTCTGCTTATTTTGCGTACATTTTGGGGTGAGGGTTGTGATTTTATTTTGTTTCAAAGGTCTTGTGGGTGCATGTGGAATATCAGTGCTGTGCAGTTTGATGAGAATTTACCACTTCACTCAAACATGCAGGTATTAAATGGGCTGCAAACGTTCTTTGATCTGTTTGACCTGTGGTTAGATGTTGTTGTTTTTTTGTTGTAATTTTCTGATTTTGTGCTCTCAGTCATCGTGAAAATGGCACTAATCAACAGAGGTTGTGCCCCAGTGGCAGCCCTCTGGGAAGGAAATGGAGAACAGCTCTGCAGTTCTGGTGTCTTGTCATCCTCCTGTCTCTGGTGGGCTCCAGGGTTTCTTCTCTGATAGTGCTGGAGTTTTCTCTCAGAGCCGCTGCTGCCCGGACATCAGCAGGACTGGTGAGTTCTCCAGACATGCAACACGGTGGCTGGTCCTTCCAACCCCTGTTTAAGTTCTCGTTAATTTCATGTCCTCTCTGTCTGAATGCAGGATAAACATAGCAGGAGTCTAAATCTGCTCCTCGTCCAGTGCCAGTTCTCCCTCGGATGCAGCCTCACTTGTATTCTAGACTTCCTCCATCAGGGGGCTCTGCACAGCTCCCTGAGCCTGCTGCTGGCAGCAGCTCTCAGCTGGACGCTGGCGAGTGCCACTCACAGCCTGTGGGTCCATGCGGCTCAGCTCTACCAGCTGCACAGCACAGAGCGGACCTGTGGGAAATGCATCACCCTCCTGACCTCTGGGCATGCTCTACTGGCTTTGTTGCAAAGAATGGTTATTCTGGCCTTTGCTGTGGGAGTTGTGGCTTCCGCCGCTACAGTTTCTGACCACTTCTTGTCCCACAAAGATGCCCTGAAGTTTTGGACTCCGCTGACACTCTGCTACACCGTGCTGCTGTTCTACATTCAAGGTGATTGTCGTGCCATTTACTATTATCTAGCTTTATTTTGACTAGAATGCACTAGTGCAATAAAGGAAACTAGAGATTCAATAAATTTTACAAAATTAAACATTTAATCATCTCAAACTGTGAATACAAACTATCTGTTGGTGTTTGTGTATTTTGAATCACAGAGGAGCAAAATCAACAAACTGGCTTGGAGGCCCTTGTACACAGCGTCCCATTAAGACTGGGAGCCTTACTGGTCCTCATGCTGACGGTGGGTGAGTGGTCAGATGTCTTCCACGTCCTCATCGCCTTCCTGGGTGAGGCAGCCTGCCTTCTGCCCTCTCAGGACCTGCTGCAAAGCGTCTTGAAGGTCTGTATAAATATTCTGAGACTGTAATGGTGAAGCTTCCCATTTTACTTCTTTGAATTTCAGGAATCATTCCTATAGTGTGGTATATAAATGTCGATATGGAAGGTGGAAAAGTTGCCCATTCCCATTTAATCAGAGCATTTTTATTTTTAGGAGGAAGAGGATGAAGTTTTAAAGTAATCAAATTTCAAAGCCAGAGTGTTGGCGGACATCAGCAGAGGATGACCAGTGAACAGATTTTGCCTTCAGTAAATGATTTCATGTCTTTAAATAAAAAATAAACTAAAGAAGATCCCAGTGTAACTTAAAAAAAACAAACAAAAAAAACATGTTTTGGTCCATTGTGTAAAATTGAAGAAAGGAAAGGGGAAATACAGATATATAAATAAAATTGTTTCTTGAGACATGTACCATCATTTATAAAGAGCAGAGAAGGGTTTAATTGTAAAATTATTACTTTTGTATTCTTTTGTAACTGTAGCACAGTTTGAAAAAAAGAAAACATAACTTTTTCAGGTTTATTTCTAAATTTGCCAGTTTCTGGGAAAAAGTTCCAGACTTTCTGCTGCCGGGGTCATGCTAACAAATAGTCTCCCTCCCAGCAGAGGAACATTTGTGAGGAACAATCGTATGTTTACAGTATTCAGGACAACTGCACATTTCAACAATGCAACCTTGTTGTTTCTCCCATGTGCTTCCTGTTCATTTCCCTTTGTTCTCGTACCACTGCTGCCTTGTTCACCCAAAGTCAGGACTGTGGTTGGGGTGGGGGGGAGACAGCGGTGTTATTGATTTATTTGACGTTCGTGCTGCATAAACACTGAAGCGCTCTGGAGAGATGGATGAGGGCTTTGGGGAGGCGGAGCCTGGGGCTGTGGGGATTGTGTCATCAGCAGGCATGCTCCCTCCTGTATCTGTGACATCACTGCAGCATTCCTTTCCACAGAGCTGGAACAACTGAGACCCCTATCAAACTCCTCATCTCCTGTTCGCCCTCTCCCGCACATTCTCGCCTCCCTCCTTAGTCAAACACTCACTGGAGATTTCTCCAGCGTTTGGGTCCTTAATCCAAGTGGGGAATAGGTTTTCTAGTTCCAGGTAAACCCATAATATTCTTCCAAAAACAACACAACAGCTTTTGTCACGGCTCTTGCAGATATGAGCCTGTGCACCCCCCCCCCCCCCCCCCCCCCCCCCCCCCCCCCC